>PISW01003226.1:0-217887 GCA_004023785.1 Mungos mungo | reverse complement strand
TGGCTCAGTTGGTTGAGACTAACTCTTATTCCTGCTCAGGTCATGATCCTAGGGTCATGGGATCAAGCCCCACATCAGGCTCTGTGCTGAGCATGGGGCCTGCTTAAGATTCTCTCTCTCCCTCTACCCTTCCCAACCCTTCTCTACCCTTCCCAACCCTTCTCTTTAAAGAGGGGCGTGGCACCTGGGTGGCTCAGTGGGTTAAGCATCTGACTTGATTTTGGCTCAGGTCATGATCTCCTGGTTTGTGGGACTGAGCCCCACATCGGGCACTGTGCTGATAGCTTGGAGCTTGCTTGGGATTCTCTTCCTTTCTCTCTGCCCCTTCCCTCTTGTGCACATGCCCATCCACTAGAGTGCTCTCACTCCCTCTCTCTCTCAAAATAAATAGACATTAAAAAAATTAAATATAAAAAATAAACAGATAGCTTAAATCTGGCCTGTGATTAGGAATAACAGGCATTTAAATTTCAATGACAATTTAATTCTTTGGAAATACAATGGAAAGTTTATAATCTGGGAGACCCATGTTTAGCCTCACCTCTGTGGTTTGGCTTCAGGAAAGAGTCCTACATCTCTGGGTCTCAGTTTCCTTGTCTAGAAAGTGAGAGAATTGTGGGGCACCTGCGTGGCTCAGTTGGTTGAGTGTCCAACTTTGGCTCAGGTCATGAGTTCACAGTTCGTGGGTTCAGACCCTGCATCGCGCTTGATGCTATCCGCGCAGAGCCTGTTTCAGATCCTCTGTCCCGCGCTCTCTCTCTCTCTCTCTCTCTCAAAAATAAACTTTTTGAAAAAAGAGAATTGAGCCAAGTTACACTCATCCTTTAAACGAAAGCGCAAGCACACAGGCTGGTCTTCCTTGAGAAACAGCGCCACCTTCAGGTCACAATAACCATAACAGAGATGTTGGGGCATTGCTTCTCCAGCAGACAAGAGGTATTTGCCAGATTCACAGAAACGCGTCCCCCTCATGTCCTCTGGGACTTGGTCACACATTTGTGAGTCTGCCAGCTAGGTTAAGATCAATGTGTACGAACATGGAGCCAAGCTGAGCTAACTGGCCCACAGGGGACAGATGCATGACCTTGGTCTAATTATCATAGCCCCTGGCCAACAGAGCTCACCCACAGAACAATTCCTGGTGACAGGAAAGGAAATGAGGAATCTACTAGACGAACTGAAGCCTATCAAACAATGATAACCATTTCAACAATTCCGCCTGAGACAGTTTCCACCTGTTCTTAGTAAGATGTCATTGGGAGACAGCTCTTGGATGCTTTCACTAAGGAAAATTACAGAACAGACTCTAAAGAGTCTTAAAAGCAAATAACATTTTTTTCCACACAGCATATATTGATTGAGCCATTTACCACTCAATGCCCTCAATGCCAGCACAGTGCTGAGGTCTCTCACAGAAGTATTTTTATTGAATTCCCACAACAGTCTTTGCCAAGACAGGAATTAAGATCCACATATTTCAACACAAGGAAATTGAGAGTCAGAGAGACCCAGAAGGACGGTTCTGGCCTGCAGGCTTGAATATGCAGACACACACACATCTGCACGGTCTTCTGGGTAGGGATGGACCTCAGTCAACCAAGAAGATGACAGCACCTGCCCGTTTTCAAGAGCTCATATCTCAGCACAGTGTTTTCTGACCGTTGCAACCAGCAGATTGGAAACCAAGGCCGTCTGAGAACATGGTTTATTTCTTTGAAGTGTGAGGCATATGCAGAAACCCACCCTGTCTTTGCCAGCCACCCTCGGCTGCAGGGACCCAAGCTGATGTTGGGTGAGGCCCAGTAGAAGGTGATTTGTTACTAAGTATCACCATTTTGAAATGAGGATATTTCTAAGAAATAGAGTAGAGAGCATTTAAGATCGTCCCTTGGATAACATGCCATCACTCCCTAGATTCCAGAGGTTTTCCCGGTTGGGCAAAGACACAGAGAAAGTGCTAGCCCAGGGAATGCCGCCTATCTGGAAATGGGTGCCCTGGGCATCACTGAGGAAAGAGGTGGAGAGCCACTGCTCAATGCCAAGGTGCTCTGGGCTGCAGAACTCACACTTTCCTAGATTCCCAGATGCCTACATGATTTCAGAGGGAAGATAAATTTTCTCTGTAGCATCCACGAAACAGCATACTGGGCACATAAACATTTGCCGATGCATTAAGAGAAAAGTATGGTCTCCATGCAGAAAACAGGAATGATACTAGATGGGGGTGTCAGACGTATTTGAGATGACAGCTGAATTACTTTAGGATGGAGTCCAAGGAAAGAGCCTGGCTGCGGGGGGAAATGGGAGGAAGTGTCTATGAACTTTGGATTCTGGGTAGAAGTCAGAAAAGACCCAGATGGATGAAGACACTAGAGTTGGCTTGACCTTTTGGGGAAGGAAAAGCTAAGATCTGACCTCTGAACCACGAGGCAGATGCCAGAAAACAAAAAAAAATAATATATTGTGTAAGCGAGGAATTTCTCAATTTTAAGGACAGTATCTTCTCATACTCAGGAAATTATGTTTCTTGGGGTTGAGTGATGACCAAGTAGTTGTAGCCTAAGTAGAAGTTGAGAAAGAAAGGCCTGACCCTGGCTGCCCAGTTTGTGCATGTGATCAGATTGGGGAGGGTTAGTTCCCTACTGGCTCAGAAGTCAAGGCTGAGAAGGAGGAAATAAAGAGGAGGAAGCCAGCCTGGCTGGGGACTGGTCAGGCCACAAAGACAACCACAGAGCATGAACGGGAGCGGAAAAGCAGAAATCTCTACGCGGCACGCGTTCCTGGAAAAAGTACTGTGCAACAAATTTCAAGAATGGGAGCAGTGGCTTAGCGAATCCTGGCTGGAGCGGGTGAGGCCCCTCTCCAGACCCAGCAGTGACGGCAGATCCACAATCCGTTGTCAACGGCCCGTGCCATCCATGTTTCTTATCCTGCTAGCCTTCTCTTCTCCTTCTTTCCGGCCCACCTTCAATGACCCCTGCCTCCTTTTTACAATTACTGATCCGCAGGCGGCTAGGACAACAGAGAATCAGTGACATCTCCCGAAGGGGCGAAATCAGTGGATGGAAACAGGTTGTCCCTGAACGGGGAGACTAGCACTTGTAACAGGCGAAGAGGAGGAAGGACGGGTATCTATGGGGAGCAGCTAGTGACTAGCAAAGAGGCTTTAGCTCTTTCGGTTCCTTGAATGAGCCCGGCTTCGGGACCTGCCAGCCCACAAGGCCACTTGGGCAAGTGAAGGAAAGATGTGCCCTTTGAACCAGGGCAGCCCAGCTATGGGCTTGGCGTGAAAACGATACCTTCATGGGAATTGGGTAAAATAGCTGCCAGGCTGCACTTGAGCCCCCGTGCACCCCCCACCCCGCCCCGTTCCGCGGGCGCACGCTTCCGCGGGGCATTCACTCGGGCTGCTCGGTCTTCCCGAAATGCTCCCCCACACCACCCACTTCAAGTTCCACCTCACAGGTGACTGACTCGGGTAAGCCTTCCCAGCCTCTCCCAGCTGAACTTGCTCGTTTTTCACTCTCGCGTCACCCCGTACTCCCTAATTAGCCTCATCACAATCATAGCACTTGTGGAATTGTCTTTCTCTGGTGAGTGTGTAAGCTCCTAGAGGAGGGCGTGTGTCCCCCGTGCTCATTGCCAGAAGCCCCGTGCATGCCGGACACAGGCATACAACTCAGCAAATGCTTCGGAAGACGTGCATGATGGAATGAATGGAAGGTTCAGCATAGGAGCCATAAGAAGCTGCCTTATCCTTCTAAAGGGAATGGCTTGACCCCACCCCCAGCTCCGTGCAGCCTGGACACAACAGGACAGTCCCTATATCACGTGCTGGGTTCTCTATCAGGCTGGGTCCTCTTACAGCTGATGGAAGCCGAGGCCCAACGTGTCAGCCTCTTCTGCACTTGCACCCCTACTTTTCTCACTTGCATCCAGATGACATGACCTCTGTGCACCTTACAGAAACGTGCTTCCCCAGACTGGATAAGAGAAGAATACTCCTCACACCATAGAGGCCACCTAGAACAGTCGAGGGACTACCCAGAGTTGGAATACACAGCTCTCAGTGTTTTCATTTCATGGTATCAGATCACCTTTGGCTCAATTGGAAAACCTTCATTGGGGTACCTCTTAGGTGCGCCAAGTACAATTCTAGCAGCTGATTTTTCCATTCTCGAGAGAGAGCTTTTCAGAGCCCAAGTGGTGCGGATAGCTTGTGTTTCACACGCTAGCCCGGGCTGAGAGTGCTGGAAAGCCTGACATCCTAACTGCGCTACACCAGACTTGGTCCACGACGTGGGGAGTGCGGTTAATAGCATTAATCTGATTGGCACCCCTGCGTGGCTCTGTCGGTTAAGCTTAAGGGACTGGGCGTTCAACTTTGGCTCAGGCTATGATCTCACAGTTCGCGAATCCGAGCCCCGCATGGGGCTCTGTGCGACAGCTCAGAGCCTGGACCCTGCTGCAGATTCTGTGCTCCCCTCTCTCTGCCCCTCCCCACTCGCACTCTGTCTCTCTCTCTCTCAAAAATAAAATCAAACATTTAAAAAAATGTTTAAAAAATAAAAATAAATAACATTAATCTGATTTACAAAGGATGTGTGTTGAACAACCACAAACCCAACAGGACAGTGATTTCCTGCTTACGAAAGGGTACTTGCCTGTGGGCTCGTTTATTCATTTATTTTTGAGAGAGAGAGAGAGAGAGCACGTGGGGGAGGGACACAGAGAGAGGCAGAGATAGAATCTCCAGCAGGCCCCATACTATCAGCGCAGAGCCCGAAGTGGGCATCGAACTCACAAACTATGAGATCATGACCTGAGCCAAAATCAAGAGTCAGTGGATCAGCCAAGTGAGCTACCCAGGTGCCCCCAGAGATCTGCAGTTATATAAGGAGGCATGAAGAAACTATATATTATTTCAAGCTGATCTTCAGCCTGCTGCCCAGCACCCTTACATCTCCCATAGGGCCGAGCAGCCCCTCCCCCAAAACCTCTCCCCCTTCCCCCCAAGACCTTCCCCCCCCCCCCAGCCTCCTCTGCTTGGCACAGTCGGGAGCCACCTCAGTTGCTGTATATTTTTAATTCTGTACCATGGAAACAGGAAATTCATTGTTTTCAGGGCATTTGGCCTGTAACATGAAGACCCAGCAGAGGGAGCCATTTCCCAGCATAAAAGTTGCTACAAAACAGAAGATGGCCGCCGCATTGGGGCCGCCATAACAAAGTGCCACAGACTGAGAGGTGTAAACAACGGGACCTGGAAACATCTTGTCTCTCACCGTTTGGAAGCCAGAAGCCTGAAATCAAGGTGTCAGAGGGTTGACTTCTTCTGAGGCCTCTCTCCTTGACCGGCAGATAGCCACCTTCCTTCCGTCTTACCTGGTCTTCCCTCTGTGCGTCCTGTCCCAACTTCTTCTTCTTATAAGGACACAGGTCATTTTGGATTGGGACCCACCCCAATTATTTCATTTTACCTTAACTACCTCCTTAAGGCCCTCTTTCAATTACAGTCCATTGTAAGATACTGGGGGTGAGGAGTTCAACATGGATTTGGCAGGGAGGGGGGATACAATTCAGCCTGAAATAGCGGATGGGGGTCTGGAGTTGGCGGGGTCTGGAGCTGACGGCCAGGAAAGAATTCTTGAGATGTCTTTGGTGCAAAACAGGGTGATTTTATTAAAGCATGGGGAAAAGACCCACGGGCAGAAAGAGCTGCACTGGGGTCGTGAAGAGTGACTGGTGATACACTATGGACTTTGGGGAGGTAAAGGCAAAAGAGAAACCTCCAGAAGGACAAGGACTGATACATCCTGGAGGCCTTGCTATTGTCAAGCTAAGGTTGTTTTTCCTCAAGTTAAGACATGCATTATGACAGTAGGGAGGGGTGCTTGGGTGGCTCAGTCTGTAAAGCACCCCACCCTTGATTTGGGCTCAGGTCCTGATCACACAGTGTGTGAGTTTGAGTCCCGCATCAGGCTCTGCACTGACCGTGCAAGGCCTGCTTGGGATTCTCTCTCCCTCTCCCTCTGCCCCTCCCCTGCTCTCTCTCTCTCTCAAAAACTAAATAACAACAGCAAAAAAAAAAAAAAAAAAAAGATAGTAGGGAGTTCCTGGAGAAATGTTCTACTCTGTATTTGCCTCAAGTATCTGTCAATGGGCTGCAGGCTATAAAGAAATTTAATTTTACCTTCCAGTTCCTTCTGTCTTTGTTCCCCCACATCACTATGGGGGGGAGGGGGGTGATGTTGGGTCTCCAGGAAACTGAGTCTATAGGTTTCTGAAGATCAGGCTATTAATAAGAAATTATTTTTCTTGTAATTTACTAAGACATTTGTAAACTAACGGAGACTCCTATCCTGTTAACAGTTGTTTCCCCCTTTCCTTTGTTCTTGGACCAAGAGTGACTGAGGGACGTCACACAGATACCATTGTGGTGGGGGGGGGCAGGGTTGTGAGTTGGTGCTTTGCCTCTTCATCACAGTCACCCTGTTTTCAAATTTGTTACCTTTTAAAAAGCTGTATATTTTGAAGCGTTTCTCCAATTTCCTAAACGTTCACTCACCTATACTGTTTATAACTCCTGTGATGGTAAACACATCACACACAGAAACAAGGGCTTCGTCGGCCGCCATATTGGCGCACATCAATGGTTTGCTCAGATGGACAGGAAGCACAGACGCAGCCACCTCTAGGGAAAGTTGTGCAAGTTCACCTATCTAAAGACACAGAAGGAAGTCAGTGAGGCCAGGACACAGGCAGGGTAGCTGGCAGCCACCGACAGAGGCCACCTCAGGTCCCTGAGCACCGAATGGGAGGTTGCAGATGACGCTACCCCAGGCATCGACAAATCCAGGCTCGATCTTCTTGATTTCCCCTTCTCATCCTGCAGCTTCATACACTCCAGGCTGGGGCAGCTCTGCTGCTCGCTGGCCTGGAGCTGCACGGGACAACTTTGTGGACCTGGTGTGCCAGATCAGTCCTTCATTTAGACAATAGCAATCTGACCAAGAGGTGCTCCCTGCTCCCCAGACAGATCCAGTCTAATACACCCCTGACCTCAAGCCTCAGAGCCGGACAAGGGCAGTTAGAGGTGCCTTGAAGGGTCAGGCTAACTGGCCCCCAAACTCACCATGTATCACACCCAACAGTCTGAAAATGTGGTCTGCCCAATCTGAAGGGTTGTCTCGAGGATGAACAACAGCCTCGGGGCACCTGGGTGGCTGACAGCTTTTCTGGTTTCTGTTTTCTTAACAGTCTATTTAAGCTATTCTCATTGAATGCCTTCCACGACATGGTCAGAGAGGGCTCTGGGGCCGGACCCCAAAGTTAGAATCCTGGATTCACACGTACTGGGTGACCTTGAACAAGGTGCTTGTGCTCTCTGGGCCTCTGTTTTCTCATCTATGAAGTGGGGAAGGTATAGGCATAGGTTTTCTCACCTATAAAGTGGGGTGCCTGGGTGGCTCAGTCGTTTGAGCGTCCAGCTTGGGCTCAGGTCATGCTCTCACAGTTCATGAGTTCGAGCCCTGCATCGGGCTCTGCGCTGACAGCTAGCACAGAGCCTGGAGCCTGTTTTCGAACTCTGTGTGTGTGTCTCTCTCTCTGACCCTCCCCTGCTCATGCAGGCTGTCTCTCTTTCAAAAATAAATAAAACGTTTAAAAAATAAAATAAAGTGGGGAAAGTGCTAACCCTGCCCCTCAGGGCCGGTGTGAGCACCGAACTCAGTACGTGGGGAGCACGCAGCGGCGCCAGCATGAAGGAGGGGGAGGCTGTGCGCGGGGCACGCGGTGAGCCAGGGAAACAGCCCAGGGCAAGCAAGCCCTCAGCACATCATAGTGCTGGGACTGTGGGAGTGCAGGGTGCTGTGGGCATTCCAGGGGGTCGCCTGGCCCACATTTGGGAAGCAGAATGCTTCCTGGAGGAAGGGACAGCTAAGCAGAGTCCATAAAGGGAAGGAGGAGCCAGAAAAGAGGAAGTTGAAGGGTCTTCGGGGGCCAGGGAACAGCGTTTGCTTGCACACTCCCACGGGAAGGAGGAAAAACGGAGGTCAAGGGCGGACACTAATTTAGCCTAGCCCTGCAGGGCTGAGAACGGGATGGGGAGTGGCCCAAGGACTGGAGCAGGAAGCAGGGACAAGCCCAGGTCCCTTGACCCACGGAGGAGTCTGCATGTCATTCGAGGATGATGGGAGCCCCAAGCCCCGGGGACGGGAGCCCAGGGACGGCGTTTGCACGTTAGCAAATAGGACCGGCCGCTGTGTGGAAAGTGAGTGTGAGCGCGGGGTTCGGTACTTCCCACGTTTGCCTGTGACCCACAGGAGCGAAGCGGCGCCACAACCATCTTTGTCTTTAACAAAAATAACACGATACAGCACTGCCGATGCCGAAATAGGGGCTCTGCAAGGGGCCAGGGACGTGCAAGCCTCACGAGCCTCGGGATAAAGCCACGTCTGATTACAACCCGGTGCGCCCACGCCACGGACACACGCACGTGCCACGCAGGCACACGCCGCATGCACTGTACACCACACACTACACACCACGTACATACACATCACACGCATACACATACTACACAGCGCATACCATGCACACCATCCATGACACACACACTACAGACCACACGTACCACACACACACACACCACATACACATATACCTCACACATACTACACACCACATACACAACACACACACACACACACACCACATACCACACACACCATCCACCACACACACCACGGACACACATACACACGCCACATACCACACACACCATCCACCACACCCATCCTACTCCACACATACACACACATACTACACACCACACATACACACACACCATGCACCACGCACAACCTACACCACACACAGCCACAATACACACACATCACACACCACTCACACTACACCACACGTACCCCCCACACACACACACACGCCCACATGCCACACACACCACTCACTACACCACACTCACACTCACACACACACCACAGGCAGTACACACACGGGAAGCAGGTCAATATTTATCATTATGCACTATGTGCTGTGCTATTTTCAATTCTCCTTTTTTCCTTCTATTCCATTTCATTCCATCTTTCCCTGAGGCTGTCTGAGACTCACCGAAGCGATTCCATGACCTGCTGGTAAGTCCCACGCTGCGGCCCGGAAGACGCTGGCTTAGAGGGAGGCGCGGGGAGCCCCCAGGCGGCTGCCAAGTGGGGCTTCGAAGCAGAGCGGCCGCAGGGGGGGGATGTGCCCTGGGCACAGGTGGCGTCCCAGCCCGGACTGCGGCCGGGACACACAGCCGCCTCCCCGTGCGGGACACGCAGCCGCCTCCCCGTGTAGGGACGCGGGGACGCGGACGCGGGGCCTCGCAGCCTGCCAGGACAGCTGGAAGGGAAGGGCTCCTCGCTGCACAGCTAATCTGACCAGAAGAAGATTAGTTTTGAATCACCCTTCTGCTTACAGTGGCCTTGGGTTTCCTGCGCTTCCCTCCAAATCAGTGTTTTCCCAGCTGCAGCTTGGAGCCTATTGGTGGGTCATGAAATCACTTCAGTGCGTCTCATACAGCATTAAAGAGAAAGAAGGAATTGAACGGAATAGAATAGAATAGAATAGAATAGAATAGAATAGAATAGAATAGAATAGAAAGAATAGAATCGAATGGAATCAAATAGAAAGAATAGAACAGAACAGAATAGAATAGAAAGAACAGAATAGGCAGAGCACGTGGTAAGGATAAATACTGACTTATCTGGTGGATGTGTGTGCGTGCGTGCACTGTGTGTAACATTTACTTCAAACCAGCCATTAAATAAGCAAACCTGTAAATGCAGGGCAGAGAAAAATCAATCATGTCCAGTGACTCAGACACAGAAATCCACAGAATGGAGCAACCCAAGAAACTCCGGCCTGAAAAACACAGAAAAGCTCCGCCCCCCCCCCAGACGGTGCCCGACTCTGCCAGCTGATGACTCAGTGAGGGCTGAGCCGTGTCCTCACTTGGCCAGCTTCTCTTTCCTCACGAATGCTCAGTCCAGCTGGCCTTCCCCCTGCTTCCAGTAGGCCCAGGGAGGAAGGGACCAGCACTGGAGTGACTCACCCCACGACAAGTCACCTCAGAAGCCCTCAGGCCAAGATCATTCTTTGCTTTTCCACTCAGACGCTGCTGCCAGCCCTGGATCGGTGCTCAAAACATGTGGGAACCCGTGTCAGGAATTTCCCACAAAGTTGCATCTCGGTCCCTGGTGTGTCAAGAGTTTCCAGAGAAATAGCGACGTTACTGGACTGCTCAGCACTAGTTGGATTTGTGTCTTGAAAGCAAAAGAAAAAAACAATACTTTCTCAACTAAAAATCATGACCAGGCGTCTTAATTTGATAGTTTTTCTGATTTATATGAAACTTACAAAGTTGGAGTCTACATAAGTGTGTTTTTTGTGTATTACTTCATGAGAAAGAATATTTCTTTTTCTTATTTTTTATTTTGTAATGTTATTTTTGTTAATTTTTGAGAGAGAGAGAGAGAGGGCGAGCAGGGGAGGGTCAGAGGGAGAAGGAGATACAGAATCCGAAGACAGGCTCCAGGCTCTGAGCTAGCTGTCAGCACAGAGCCCAACACGGGGCTCGAACCCAGGAACCGTGAGATCACGACCTGAGCTGAAGCTGGACGATTAACCGACTGAGCCACCCAGGCGCCCCTGACATTTCTTAAATGGTGCTATGCTAGAGAAATCCGGAATGTGGAGCCAACATATGTGGACATATGTATGTGCACACGCGTAAGAATGCACACGGAGCCCCCCTTGCTGTCTTCACCCCCATGTCTCCACCCACCTCCCCTGACTTGCCCCTCTCGCCCACACTGCGCTGAGCCAGCATCCCTAAGATTCTCACAGATCTCCAGGCTCTAAAATGCAACGGACACACCTCGGTTCTCTACTGGACACCTTGACAGCGCTCAGTACAATCTCTTCCCCTCGACTTCTAAAAGCACTTGCTTCTCTCAGCTTCCCCCTGACGCCACGCACTCCGGGCATTTCTTCCGTCTCTCTGGTCACCTCTCAGCTCCCTTCGCCGGCTCCTCTTCGTCTACAAAACCTCAATGTGCGCATTCAGTCCTGGGTCCTTTTCTCTTTTTGTTCCATATATTCCGTCTGGACAGCAAGCTGGCATGGGGAGGTGGCGTGAGGGCGGCTCGGGCTTGTTGTGGTGACGGAGTGGAGGCTGCCTTAGCAGCACTTAGTGGGTGGGGGCCAGAAGCCAAACAGAGAGCAATATTACCAAGAATTCTCCACCCCCGAGTCCACTGCTCACCCCCTGCTGAGAAAGACCGAAGCCACACCCGGCCCCTGGATTCAGTCACTGTCCACGGGCCGACGACTATCCAGCCAGACCTCTCCCCTGAGCTCTAGTGGTTCTTTTAGACACACATACATGCCATGTGGCACGGGTGTGTGTGCGTGCATGCGTATGTATGTGGTCAATGGGGGGGGGGCGTGTATGTATAGTGAGTAGTGAATGTGTGGCGGTGTGTGTGTGGGTGAGTGATGTGTGTGTGTGTGCAATGAGCGGGGGTGGGGTGGTGTGTATATGTGTGTGTGAGTGGTGTGAGTGTGTAGTGAGTGCTGTGTATGTATGTTAGTGAGTAGTGTGTGTGTTGAGTGCTGTGTGTGTGGTGTGTGTAGTGAGTGGGGGGTGCGGGTGTGTGGAGCGGTGGAGGTGTGTATGTGGTTGGGGGGGTGAGTGTGTTATGTATGCATAGTGAGTTGGGGGAGTATGGGTGTGTGTGCTGAGGGGCGTGTGTGCCTAACAGGCATATCAAAGTCAGTATGGCCAAAGTCAACTCTTTTTTTCTTTTTTAATATTTATTTAATTTTGAGAGAGAGAGAGAGAGAGACAGAGCACAAGCACGGGAGGGACAGAGAGGGAGGGAGGCAGAATCCGAAGCAGGCTCCAGGCTCCGAGCTGTCAGCACAGAGCCCGAAGCAGGGCTCAAACTCACAGACCGCGAGATCAGACCCTGAGCTGAAGTCGACGCTTAACTGACTGAGCCACCCAGGTGCCCCTAAAGTCAACTCCGCATCCTCCCCACAAAGCTGCTGTTCCTCCAGGATGACCTTCCACACCCCCCGGGGTCCCCACCTGGCCTTCCACGCCCCCATTCAATCACCGTCTCCTAGCCCAGCTCCTGCGTGTCTGCAGAACCCACCTACGCTCCTCCACACCCTGTCCGACTGGCTGTTGTCCCTACCAGGACTGCCGGGGGCCTCCTCTGCTTCCACATCCGTGTCCTTAGCAACCGGAGTCATCTTGAAACAGCAGCTCCCATCTTCCCACGCTCCCACTCAACAGGCCGATGGCTTCCTTCTAAGGATGCGGCCCCAAAGCCTCACCATCGTGGGGGGAGGCAGACCCAGCCTGGTCTCCGGCCTCACTCTCCAGTGGTTACCTGAGTCACGTGCCAGCCCTTCATGCTAGCTACCATGGTAACCCTTTGGTCACTTAAAACACCAATTTTGGTGATAGGAGACATCTCTGACACTTATCAGTTAAAAAGTTACTGCTTCTGAGCATGAAATAAAGAACCTAATCACTACTTTTTAAGTGCTTTTAATGTTTTATTATTTATTTTTGAGTGGGAGACACAGAATCCGAAGCAGGTTCCAGGCTCTGAGCTGTCAGTACAGAGCCCAACATGGGGCTTGAACTTATGGACTGAGAGATCATGACCTGAGCCAAAGTCAGATGCTTAGCCAACTGAGCCACCCAGGGAGCCCTCTAATCACTAATTTTTAACCAAGAACATTTTATTCAGTTAACCAAATCTTTACTCCATAATTACATAAGCGATCAATTTACATTTTAATCACATAGGCCAAAAAAAAACCCCTAAGATACCCCCACCTTAACAAATGCTCCTTCTTTTATCACCCCTCCTCCCAGCAGTGGCTAATGCTAACATTTCCCTAGCATCCTAGTGTTGGTTCAAATGTCACATCTTCCAAAAAGCCTTCCCTAGGATGAGCACCCCCATACATTCTCATGGATCCTAGTCTGCCCCCTTTCCAGAACTGATCATAATTGTTCTAAATTACTTGGTCGTAAAGCTCTTTATTGAATGCCTTTCTTCACTGCTCTGAAAGCAGCCTTTTGGGATGAGGAACAAGCCAGTCTCTTTCAGTGAGGGTCCTGTGGCTCCTAGCGCAGTGCCTAGCAGAGTGGACACTCAGGACATAGCCAATACATGGATTCCAGTTCTCGTTTCAGATGCTGACTCAGCAAGAGTGCCACTCTTCCCAAGATAAACCCAGGAGAAAACTGATAAAATTATGAGAAAGCCCTGGGGAAGCATGGTTGTGAAAGGATGTGGTGGAGGCGGGGGGGCGGGGCGCGGGGAGCTGTCTTTGGCCAGAAGCAGGAGTTGGTAGGCTGCCTACGGAAAGACTCAGATATAGTACGGAAACCATGGGCTCTGTACTTGTTTCTCCCCAGCCAAAGTTCAGGGCAGACAGTGACTTCCCTAGACCCACGCTAATCCAGACCTGTGGACTAGAAGAAAAACCCAAGCATCTCAACAGTTCTGTGCTTGTGAGGAGTTAAGAAAAACAAGTGTGGAAACACACACACACACACACAGTTGATTCCCTTCTCTGACAGCTCCCTTTTCAAACCTCCATATGCCAAAGGAATCACAATCTAAAACTCCTCCTACGTTGTTTCTCCCTGGGGCAGACGATGGAGAGCTAACCAGAGGAGCTTGTCTTGCTGCGTACAGAGTGATTGCAAGGACTGATCCACCCCCACCTATCTGCCTGGGACAGTGGTAGCCTAGAGTCCAGCCTTCACAGGTCTTATCTGAGAGAGACACTGGTGCCCCGCAGCCACACCACAGAAAATTAGCTCATAGGTCAAAACAGCAAAAAGCATTAGAGAAGTATAACCATTTTCGAAACAAACAAGCAAGGAAATAACAAAAATTGGGTTACGGAGTCCATCGGAAGCAGAAATGTTGTCTAATTTCAAGAAGTTAAAATTAGCCTGATAAAACGTTAAGAAATAGGGGAGGAGTACCTGGGCGGCTCAGTCAGTCAAGCATCTCGCTCTTGACTTTGGCTCAGGTCATGATCTCACAGTTTATGAGATTGAGCCCTTCATGGTGCTCTGGGATGACAGCATGGAGCCTGCTTGGGATTCTCATTCTCTCTCTCACTCCCTCTCTCTCTCTCTGCCCTTCCCCTGCTCGTACTCTCTCTCTCTCAAACTAAAGAAATAAACTTTAGAAATCTTTAAAAAAAAGAAAAGGAAGAAAGGGAAATGAAACATTAATAAAACAAAATAAAAAAGGAACTGAACCTAGGAAATAAAAATAAATCGTTGAAGTAAAGAACACATTGATGGAAATAAATAGTAGACTGGATGCAATTCAAGAACAAGTTGGTGAATTGAAAATCCAGCCTGAGGAACCTCTTTAAAAGAAGGACCAAAAAGAAATTAGAAAACATTATAAGAAAGCAAAGAAATATAGATGATTTGTGTGTAAGTGCTAATATCCCAGTAATGAAACTCAGAAAGGTAGAAGAATAAAATGAAAAGGAGGAAATGCTTGAAGGGAAAATGGAGCTAGATTTCCTAATTTAAAAAAAAAAGAAATATCTCTGAATGAGTCTATTGAATGAGAAAGAGGAAAAATAAGGGGTAATCACACCTAGACACCTTATAATAAAACAGGTAACTGTCATTAAAAGCCATATGTGAAAACCCCACGGCTAACATCATTCTCAATGGTGAAAATACTGAGACCTTTTCCTCCAAACTCAAGAACATGACAGGGATTTCCACTCTCACCACTTCTATTCAACACGGTACTAGAAGTCCTATCCACAGCAATCAGACAAGAAAAAGAAATAAAAGGCATCTTAATGGTTAATAAGTAAAATTTTTCACTATTTGCAGATGACATGACACTGTATATAGAAAACTCAAAAGACTCCACTAAAAACTACCAGAGCTGATAAATGAATTCAATAAAATTGTAGAATACAAAATTAATATACATAAACCATTTGAAATCATTTACACTAATAATGAAGTAGCAGAAAGACAAATTAAGAAAATAATTCCACTTACAACTGCACCAAAAAAGAATAAAATACCTAGGAATAAACTTAACCCAGGAGGTAAAAGGCCTGTACTCTGAAAACTATAAAACGCTGATGAAAGAAATTGAACACAAACAAATGGAAAAATATTTCATGCTTATAGATTTGGAGAACGAAAACTGCTTTGCTACCCACGAATCTACAGATTCAATGCAATCCCTATCAAAATATGAACAATATTTTTCACAGAACTAGAACAAACAACCCTAAAATGTGTATGAAATCACACACACACACACAAAACCCTAAATAGCCAAAGCAATATTGAGAAAGAAGAATAAACATAGAGGAATCACAATCCCAGATTTCAAGATATACTACAAAGTAATCAAAACAGTATGGTACTGATGCAAAAATAGATACATAGCTCAATGGAATAGAATACAGACCCCAGGAATAAACTGATACTTACATGGTCAACGAATCTACAACAGGGAAGGCAAGAATATGCAATGGGAAAAAGAGTCTTTTCAACAAATGGTATTGGGAGAACTGACAGCTGCATGCAAAAGAGTGAAACTGGACCATTTCCTTATACCATACACAAGAATAAACTCAAAGTGAATTAAAGACTTAAATCATAAAACTCCTAAAAGAAAACATAAGCAGTAGTTTCTTAGACATCAGCCACAGAAATATTTTTCTAGATATGTCTCCTGAGGCAGGGAAACAAAACCAGAATTAAACTTGGGATTATACCAAAATAAAAAGCTTTTGCACGCTGAAGGAAACCATCAACAAAACAACAAGACACCCTACTGAATGGGAGAAGATATTTGAAAATGAGATAGACAAGGGGTTAGTATCCAAAATATATAAAGAACTTATACAACTCAACACCAAAAAAAATAGATAATCCAATTTAAAAAAGGGCAGAGGACCTGAGGCATTTTTCCAAAGAACACAGATGAATGGCCAACAGACACATGAAAAGATGTTCAATATCACTCATCATCAAGGGAATATAAATCAAAACCACAATGAAATATCACCTCACACCTGTCAGAATGGCTAAAATTAAAAAAAGATAAGAAATAACAAATGTTGGTGAGGATGTGAAGAAAAAGGAAGCCTTGTACATTGTTGGCAGAAATGCAAACTGATGTAGCCACTGAGAAAAACAATAAGGAGCTTCCTCAAAATATTAAAAATAGAACTATCATATGATCCAGTAATTCCACTACAAGGTATTTGCCCAAAGAAAACAAAAATAGTAATTTGAAAAGCTATATGCACCCCTGTGTTCACTGCAGCATTATTTACAATCAAAATATGAAACCAGCCCAAGTGTCCATTGATAGATGAATAGATAAATTATATATATACATGATATATAATAGACTATTACTGGGGCGCCTGGGTGGCTCAGTCGATTAAGCAGCCGACTTCAGCTCAGGTCATGATCTCACGGTTCGTGAGTTCAAGCCCCGAGTCAGGCTGTGGGCTGACAGCTCAGAGCCTGGAGCCTGCTTCAGATTCTGTGTCTCCCTGTCTCTCTGCCCCTCCCTGCTCATGCTCTGTGTTTCTCTGTCTCAAAAATAAATAAAACATTAAAAAAAATTTTTTTTAAAGAATATTACTCAGCCACAAAAAAAGAATGACCTCTCGGCATTTGTAGCAACATGGATGGACCTGGGGCGGGTATAATACTAAGTGAAATAGATAGGGAAAGACAAAATACTATGTGATTCCACTCATATGCACAATTTAAGAAACAACAAAGAAAAAAAGGGAGAAATGAAAACACAATACAAAACAAAACTTAAAAAAAGAGGAAAAAAACCGGTGGCTGTCAGAGGCGAAATGCATGCCAGGATGGGTGAAATAGATAAAAGGAATTAAGAGTACATTAATCATGATGAGCACTAAGTGGTGTACAGAATTGTTGAATCATTATATTGTATACCTGAATGAATATAGCCCCATATGTTAACAATGTTTTTTAAAAAGCACTCAAGAGATGAGGCTTAATAGAAACAATAACATTTTAAGAGATGCTTGGGTGGCTCAGTTAGTTAGGCATCTGACTTCGGCTCAGGTCATGATATCATGATTCATAAGTTTGAGCCCCACATTGGGTTCTCTGCTGTCAGAGTCTACTTTGGATTCCCTGTCCCCCTCTCTCTTTTGGCCCCTCTCCCACTGCTTCTCTCTCTCTCTTTATAAATAAATAAATAAATAAATAAATAAATAAATAAATAAAAGCACTTTAAAATATGCAACTCTCAGGGCGCCTGGGTGGTTCGGTCAGGTGAGCATCCAACTCTTGATTTCAGCTCAGGTCATGATCTCACCGGTTTGTGAGCTTCAGCCCCGCATCTGCTTGGGATTCTCTGTTTCCTCTCTCTCTGTCCATCCCTCAAAAATGAATAAATAAATATTTTAAAAAATAAAATATGGAGCTTCAATGACAAAGAAACTTCTGAAAACTTCTAGAGGCAAAAAGCATTTTATACAAAAGAAAAAAAATCAGATTGACACCAGATTGCTCCAGAGCACCATAGATGCATGAAGACAACAGAGCATACTCTGCAATGCTTAAAAAAATACCTAAAGAAATGATCTTAAAATGTAGAAATATATATGCAGCCAAACAGGCATTTAATATCAGGGCATGAAATAAATACTTCCAGTTATACAAGATCTCAACACTAGAATAAGAAACAAATCAAGAAGTTGCTGCAAAAACATAGAAATAAAAGCGGCCAAATACCTTAGAAAAGTCAGTTATTGTCTTCACCTAAGAACAAGAAAAAACACGTTTATAATCACCATAGTTCAAGTCTAGATCAGCACTGTCCCACAGAAATGGCGTATGTGAGCCACATCGGTCATTTTCAACTGAAAGAAACCACAGTAAAAAATTAGAAACAGGTGAAATTAATTTTAATTATATATTTATTGAACCCATTATGTCCAAATTAATATAATTTAAACATATAATTAATTTAAATTTTTTTTTAACATTTATTTATTTTTGAGAGACGGAGAAGAGCACCAGCAGGGGAGGGGCAGAGAGAGAGGGAGACACAGAATCCGAAGCAGGCTCCGGGCTCCGAGCTGTCAGCACAGTGCCTGATGCAGGGCTTGAACCCACGATCTGTGAGATCATGACCCAAGCCAAAGTCAGATGCTTAACCAACTGAGCCATCCAGGCGCAATTAATTTTAAAAAACTGTTCATGCGATCTTTTACCCTGCCATGTGCTAACTCTTCAAAATCTAGTGTATATTTCATACTCGGAGCATATCTCATTTCAGATGCTCAGAAGCCACGTGTGGCGAGTGGCTGCCGTGCTGGGCAGTTCTGCTCTAAATATCAGTAACATGGTGTTGGGAGTGGAGGGCACCAAGAAGTAGGAGAGTGTGCTAAGTATTTGTCTTATCTGATGGAGGAAACAAATTCTAATATTTAAAGACATTATGAAAATGGGATAAAATGAGTAATAAATTAAGAGCTGAACTGGGAGTAGGATGGTTCCCAAGGCACCAGGTTTAAAGAAGCACTCACTGTCAGGTGCTGACCTTGAACCTGTCTGATCCGGAGTGCCTCCTTGAATTTTGTGCCTGGGGAGCACACTTGCCTCACACTAGTCCCAGCCCTGCCTAAGACACCAGTCAAATGTTCCAAATATATTGCAATAACTGCAATAAATGTAAATGAACAAAATGCACCAACTGAAAGATAGAGATTGATGGTTGAGTAGGAAAAAAATCTAGATGTTGCTGTCTTGTAATATTTGAATACATCTGCAACATAAGACCATACACAGGTTGAAAGCAAAAGCATGGAAAAAGACATATCAGGCACATGCTATCCAAAAGGCAATTTGTATATAACAATATTACTATCATATAAGATTAGAATTACCGTATATAATTTTATTGTCTGAAGCAGCATGTCTTTGAGAATAAAAAGTATTTTAAGAATTACAGCAAGAGGGACCTTTGGGTGGCTCAGTTGGTTAAGCCTCTGACTTTTCATCTGGGCTCAGGCCATGATCTCATGGCTCTTGAGTTCAAGCCCCACATCAGGCTCTCTGCTGTCAGTGCAGAGCCCACTTTGTATCCTCTGTCTCCCTCTCTCTCTGCCCCTCCCCACTCTCAAAAATAAATAAACATTAAAGAAAATGTGTGTGTGTTCCCTCAGTGGCTGGAGAAGCAGTTGGGTTCCAGACAGCACCAAAGACACAGTGACTTATTTCCTCAGGGCTAACTCACCATTCTGGAAAACTTCCAAAATCTAAGTAGAAATTACCATCTGTTAGAAAAGCCTTCTCTGGAAATATTTGCAGTGATCAGGTATCACTCTTACCCACTCAGAGCTTGAACTCTCTTACCCGTTTTCTATTTCCTCTCCTCCCCAATGCCACTGGCTCCTGGGTCCCAGCATTTAAACACACCCAGGGTTCTCAATGGGTGGGGCGGGGAAGCAGGGCAGGGGAGGAAATGAAGCAAGACCTCTCTTCCCCCTAAACCCTCCCAGAAGCAACACTCTCTCCTCCCACACTTCCCTAGCAAAAGCAAACAAGTCCTCTACAATCTGAGTCTCGGTCCTCAGGCCACTCATGGCCACCTGGCTTTCACACTCTCCATTGCACAAAACTGCATTCCACCAAGTCACTCGCCACTGCTGGCATTTAAATTTCCTGGCCTTTGACTCTGTCAACCACTTCCTCCACGAACCTTTTCCCTTAGAAGCTGTAGTTTTTCTGTCACCTCCCTGACTGCTCTTTTTCTGTCTCATCTGCAGGCTCTTTTTCCTCCACCGTCCCTGAAATGTCAAGGGACTAAATTGTACACTGCTGGTCTCCAAATCCTCCCTTGCGCTAAACCTTCTTCACTCTGGGTGCACAGAACCGACTACCCACTGGAAACATCTTCACACCCTTGTACCTAGAACCCGCTGTGCCCCAAACTGAGCTCCCCATTTTCTTCATCCCCCAATATCTGCTCCTTCCTTGATGTATATTAGCAGGGCTGTCCAGAGAAAGCCAATGGGATATGCAGAGAGAGAGACAAATTTATTTTAAGGAACTAGTTCACGAGCCTGCGGAGGCCGGCAAGGAGGAAATCTCGGGAAGAGTTGTTGCAGCTTAAGTCCAAAGGCAGTCTGGAGACATAACTTCTTTCTCAAGGGACCTCACTCTCATTTCTTACCACCTTCAAATGACTGGACAAGGCCCACCCATAGTACAGAGGGTGATCAGCTTTACTCAAGGTCTACTGATGTAAATGCTGATCACATCTAACAGATACCTTCACAAAAACATCTAGACTGGCATTTGGTCAAAACCTAGGTACCATGGCCTAGCCAAGTTGACACAGGAAATCACCCACCACACATACCATCTTGGAAAATAGTACCACTGTCTAACCGATGATCAATCCGATCCCGGGAATTTGCCCTGACTCCTTATGTAACCTTAACTCCACCAGCCAGCCTAGCACCAAGTCCTACTTATTCATCTTCATACATGTTTCTGACCTGTCCCTGCCATACACATCCTGGTCCAGGGCCCCATCACATCAGAGCTACCACAAGAGCCTCAGCCCCACACTCTGCCCTCTGGTCTCAACTTCGCTAGAAACAGTGAAGAGTGAATCTGCTAATCTGTAGATTGGGCTTTGATGATTTCTTGCTCCAGACTCATCATGAAGGCCACAGCTGCCACACACTGTGATATAGGCATGATCTGTGGTTGACTCAGATACCAGGAGTGGTGTTACGGGTGTGTAATTTTTCTAGAATGAAGAACTGGTGGTAACGTTCAGAACGAGACAGACTACCACCTAATTTACACAGCAGTGACAAACCCAGAAAACTCAACTGTATTAAAACCATACTGTCTCAGTCTGCTTGGGCTGCTTTAACAAAATGCCCTAGACTCGATGGCAGGTGTTTATTTCTCATGTCTGTGGAGGCTTGAAGTCCAAGATCAATGTGTCTACCAATCGGTGCCCAGTGGGACTCTTTCTCTTCTTACAAGGGCACTAATGCCATCATGAGGGCTCCATAGCATTCACATTAGAGTTCCTTACAGCTTTCACTCTGGGGGACATTGACTAAATCCTCTCCGGTGAGATCAGGGTAGTCGGAACACTGCCATACTCAGGGACACTATTGCTCCCCAACACTAACCAGGACCTAGGGTCCATTCAAGGCAGTTTGAGAGGCTCTTGCTCCCCCGACTCTTGATTTCAGCTCCGGTCATGATCTCACCATTCGTGAGACAGAGCCCCGCATCGGGCTCTGTGCTGACAGCAACATTGGGAGAGTCAGGGTTCATGAGAAAACAGGGTGGTTTAGAGATTTTAGAAAATGAATCCACATTTCCACAGTAGCTCACTAGATGAGATTCAATAGCATATAGGCAAAATGAACTCATGGTCATGTATCGGCTCCAAGACTTTCGGAATCACTTGGTCCATCAACATGTTCTGGATAAGAAAGCTGTTTCAGATCTCATTACCCTTCAAGCCCCTTTTTCCTTTCCCTTCAAGCTCTGGTGACACCCATTTCTCAAGAAACCTTGGGGGATGATCTGGGCTCCATAGGACTGCCAGGGTCAGATCAGGACCCTGACACCTTACTCATAAAGACCCTAGTAGGGTGAGGGCATGAACAGAGCCAGGTCCTAGAGAATGATGCTAGCCTAAGAAGTGAGCTGAAGAGGAAGGAAATGACTAATTCTGAGAATCAGAGGTGGGAGATCAAGGTCACATGCATATGGTTAGTTTCCTAGTTGAGGTTGGGTGCGACGGAGGCAGGGCCTCATTGTCACACAGGGCCAGAACGTGTCAAAATGTCAAGGCTGCAACACCCTGAACTATTATCAGAGACATTTTGCCGCTGAGCCGGAAAAAGCCCCTTCATGGCTCATTTCCTTCCACCTGCCTGGGTCACTGAAGGCGGCTGCAGAGAGAGAGAGAGAAACTCAGTGCGGTCAGGCTATGATTTAGGGTTTCTCAGATAGAGACTCCGGGGGTTGGGGATGGGGGAATTGGCCCACACCGTCCTCACACATGCAAGTTTGAGGAAGAGTTCATGGCTTAGAATGGGCACAGCCATCTACAACCTGAGCCAGGAGCTGCCAAGAGGAAGCTAGAGCTGAACATTTCACTTCAGAAGTAAACTTGACTAATGACATTGTTCATGCCACAGTTGAGACCATTGATCCCTGGAAGAGTTGAAAGGTATAGGAGTCTGGATTTATGAAGGGAAAAATCAAACTCACTAGTACTCTATCCAGTCCAGAGAAACGCATTCACTGGGTCATTTCCCATTATGAAGACTTGATCTACAAGGGTATTTCACATCTAGAATGTTCCTTCTCCACAGACTTCCTTCAAGACCCTTTGTGTTCACCTCATTAGCAGAAAATTTTGCCACATACTTCCTGCAGAGAGCAGAAGCTGTCAGATACACTCTTACCTTCCACTTTCAGTCTACCCACTGTTTCTGCCTTCCTTTGTAACGCTGCAAAGCACAAAAGGTCCCTGCTTCTACCCAAAACCAGCCCCTTCAGTGTTTTGGATTCCCCTCCCATCTGAACAACTTCACTCTTGCCTTTATCTCCTCATTTCCCCATTATCAATGTATCACTCTATAGGATCATCCCCAGTAGACTATGAACATGCCTGGTAATCTCCCACCCTTTTACCAGAGAGATGGGGAGTGGGGGTGGAGATGGGTGAAATAGGTGATGGGGATCAAGAAGCGCACTTGTTCTGGTGAGCACTGGGTGCTGTATGGAAGTGTTGAATCGCTACATTGTATACTTGAAACTAACATCACACTGTATGCTAGCTAACTGGAATTTCAATAAAAACTTAAAAAAAAAAGAACCCAACCCTTAAAACAACAGCGAGATACCACTACATACCTGTTGGAATGACAAAAAGTCAAAAACTGACATCACCAACTGCTGACAAGGACACAGAGCATTCTTTCACTGCCGGCAGAAATGCAAAGCAGTACACCCACTTTGGAAGACAGTTTGGCAGTTTCTTACAAAACTAAACACACTCTTAAAATATGACCTGGCCATTACACTCCTTGATAGATAGCCAAATGAGTTGAAACGTGGTCACACAAAAACCTGCACACAGATGTTTATAGATGCTTTATTCATAATTGCCAAAACTTGGAAGCAACTAAGAAGTCCTTCGATGGGTGAATGGATGGACAAACTGTGATTCATGCCTATAATGGAATATTACTCGGAACTAAAAAGAAAAGCACTATCAAGCCACCAAAAGAAATGGAGAAAACTTGGGGCACCTGGGTGGCTCAGTCAGTTAAACGTCCTACTTCCACTCAAGTCATGATCTCACAGTTCGTGGGTTCAAGCCCCACATTGGGCTCTGTGCTGACAGCTACCTCAGAGCCTGGAGCCTGTCTTCGGATCCTGCGTTTCCCTCTCTCTCTCTGACCCTCCCCTGCTCACACTCTCTCTCTCAAAAGTAAATAAAAACATTAAAAAAAAGAAATGGAGAAAACTTAAAGAAAACTGTCAAGAGAAAGAAAACAGGGGGCCTGGGGGGCTCAATCAGTTAAGCATCTGACTCTTGGTTTCAGCTCAGGGTCATGATCTCAAGGTTCATGAGCTAAAGCCCCACATGGGGCTCGGTCGGAGCCTTCTTGGGATCCTCCCTCTCCCTCTCTCCACCCCTCCCTTGCTCTCTCTCTCTCTCAAAATAAATAAACTTTAAAAATGTTTTAAAGAAAGAAGCCAGTATAAAAGGGCTATGTGCTGTATGATTCCGACAGTATGTCATGATGCATAAAGCAAAACTGTGGACACAGTAAAAAGATTACTAGTTGCTATGGTTCAAGAGGAGAAAAAGAAGGATGAACAAATGGAGCACAGGGTATCATACTCTGCTACATGCCGCAATGGTGGAAACAGGTCTTTATTCATCTGACAAAACTCATGAATGCGTAGCACTAAGAGTGAATCTTAATGTAAAGGGCAGACTTCAGTTGATCATGTATCTATGAATATAGTTCCATTGTAACAAACGTACCACACTAATGCAAGATGTTAACCGGGGAAACTCAGGGAAGGAGTGATACGGGGGTGCTCTGCTTTCCACTCAATTGCTCTGTGAATCTAAAGCTGCTCTATAAAATGAATCTATTAATTTTAAAGAGTAAAAATAAAACTATTCACCTCTGTCCCCATGGCTCCCACCTCATTTCTCTGCTCACTTTCCACCAAAACTTTTTCAAAGCTGCTTTCTCACCTTCCATGTTTATTCCCAAACCTATCTCTCTTTCTAGATATATATCACAGTTTCCTGTTACTGCGAGAAGAAATTATCACAATCTTACTACCTTCTTTGTACGTCTTCAATACATTTTTACTTTTAAACAATCACAGACTTACAGAAAAGTTGAACTATGAGACAATGAGTCATTTCCTGGTGCCCCATCCCCCCTAAATACTTTCATGTTTACTTCCTACGAGCAAGGACAGTCTTCCACATAATTACAATACAACATTCACAATAAGGAAATTAACATTGATGAGGTAATACCATCTAATCCCCGGATCCTCTTCAAGGGGCACCAGTCATGTCCTCTCAGTAAAAGGATCCAGTTCAGTCACAAATTGCTTTAAGTTAACATATCTCTTTAATCTCCTTCAGTCATGAAGATTTCCTTAGACTTTGACCTTCATGACTTTGGGAAACTATTGGCCAATTATCTTCTAGAATATCACGATGTTTGGTTATACACCTTTCTCATTGTGGGGGAGGGGAGCACAGATGTTGTACTGCTGTCTTCTTCTCATTGCTCTCTGTTGAGCTGTATACAGTGGTGTCCCAACATTGATGGTGTTCAATTATATCATCTGATTAAAATGAACTCTGCCAACCTTGGCCACTGTAAAGTAGTCTTTTCGCCTTTGTAATTAATAAGTAGTTTTGTGGGGAGATACTTTGAAACTAGGTAAACATCCTACTCTTCATCAAACTTTCAATTTATTCAATATAAAACAAGGAAACCAGCAGTTTGGACTTATGATGTCCTTTTTCATTCAGTGGGTTATAATCCATTACTTGCATTATTTATTTTGATGCTCCTGTTGTCCTTGCTTGGGTCATTCCTTTTGACATGCCTTTATCATTCTTTGAGAGCATCCTTGCTTTCCTGCATAAGATGTTCTAGACCTGTCTTGTGCTTTCCCTGCCCCTACCCTGGAATCTCCAAGAAACCAGTTTGTTTCACTGGGTAATTATATTTTGAAGCAAAGATCTAGATATGCCTATCACTATTGGAATGTCACCAGGCCCCTCAGAGGGCAGAGCTTGGGGGGGTTGGGGTGCGGGGGTTGGAAAACACACATGCATGTATATCTCAGAGGGCAGAGTTAGGGAAATATATATATAATTATTATATATATTATATACAAAGATATATAGCCACACACATATTTATACTACATATACATATTTACATTCACACATGCACATTTAAATCTATATTGTATATATTATCTCTTATATATACTTTATATTTTATTGTATATATATTTTATATCTATATCTATCTTTCTATGGATCTATCTATCCATACAGAGAAAACCATGAGTTCACATCAACATCTCCAATTCAATCCAACACCACAGAGTTGGTTCTAGTCTGTCCCTCTCAATACTTGTAACTTCTTTCTCCAACAGAACCTTATCTCCCATTAGCCTTAATAGATTTATAGTATGATTCATGCCCTCTGTATATAACCAAGCTCCAATCTCCCCTGCCACCCCTTTCTCAGCATGAATGCCCTCCTCAACCCACCTGGGCTCTCCCCATGAGAATTTCTTTCTCACCCCTACTCCAGTGTGGATGCACCCTCAGCCTCGGCATGCTCCGACGCTTCACACAAGATTGCCCTCATGGATCCCCCCTTCTCTCCTCGATGAGTTTCCATGGTTCCGCCATCGCTCACCAGCATGGCCCCTGTCTTGCTCTGTCCCACCTAGCAACTTTAGGACTCTCTCTGCCTCAGCATCAGGAGGCCTCTCAAACGTAACCCTACAGAACAGAATGTTAGGTTTCCATCCTCTACCCTTACACCATTTTTCTTTCTCATGTCAATTCATGAATCCAGAAGCCAGCCCATTGCTCCAGCCCAGCCATGATGCCCTTCCCTTTCCTTCTTTGGCTGGTTCCTGCCCAGGGCCTTTTAGACTTAGCTCTTCTCCAGCCTGGCCCTCTAGGAACTCTGGACCTCAAACTTCCCACTCTTCAGGTCTCAGTCCAGATATTCTCTGCTAAGGGAGGCTCTCACAGACCAGCGTGTCCCACGTAGCTCCCCCAGTGACCCTCGGGCTTACCACCTGTTACTTTGCCCTCATGTCACTCTGAAATTATCTTGTTTGTTTATGGTCTGTGTCTGCACCTCCAGACCCACCCACTAGTTATCTAAGCCCCACTAGAGAGCAGAACTTGGCCTGTGTAATATACTGTGCTATCTCCAAAACACACGACAATAATTGGCATGGGTGGGTGCCCAATATATATTTCTCAGTGAATAAACAAGTGTGCATTTTTTAGAATGTAGTAGAAAAAATAGAGCATATAGTACAGAGATTTCCCATATAACCCTTCTCCTCCATACAGTTTTCCTTTTTGTTAACATCTTGCATTAGCATGACACATCTGTTAGAATTGATGAGCCACTATTGAAACATTATTAGTAACTAAAGTCTATAGTTTACGTTGGGGTTCACTCTTTGTGTTACCCAATTCTATGGGGTTTGACAAATGTATAACGTCGTATATCCACCATTACAGTATCACATAGGATAGTCACAAGACCCCCCAAATCCCCTGTGATCTACTTTTTTCTTCCCTACCCTCTTCATACCAAGACACTGGAAACCACTGATCTTTTTGCCAAGTCTATAGTTTTGCCTTTTCCAGAATGTCAGGTCATTGGAATCACATAGCCCATAGCGTTTTCAGATTGACATTTTTTAAAATTTAGATTCCGCCATGACTTTTTGTCTTGATAGCTTATTTCACTTTGTTACTGAATAATATCTCATTGTATGGATGTGCCACAGTTTGTTAATACATTAATTGTAGAAGGAAATCTTGGTTGCTTCCAGAATAAAGCTGTTGTAGATTATTGCGTGAGTACAAGATTTCAATTCATTGTAGTAAGTTCATGTTTGCTAGATTATATGATGTACGAGTATGTTTAGCTTTGTAAGAACTCCCAGACTATCTTCCAATGTGATTCTACTACGTTGCATTTCCACAAACAAGGAATGACTTTCTGCTGCTCCACGTCCTCACCAGCATTTCATGTTGGCCAGTGTTTGGGATTCTAATAGGTATATAATGGAGCCTCGTTGTTTTAATTGGCAATTTTTTTAAATTTTTTAAACATTTTTATTTATTTTTGAGACACAGATCACGAGCAGGGGATGGGTAGAGAGAGAGACACACACAGAATTGGAAGCAGGCTCCAGGCTCTGAGCTGCCAGCACAGAGCCTGATGCAGGGCTCAAACCCACAAACTGTGAGATCATGACCTGAGCCGAAGTTGGACACTCAATCGACTGAGCCACCCAGGTGCCCCTGCAATTCTTTGATAACCTGATTTTGAGAATTTTATGTGCTAACTTGTCATCTACATCTTTTTTTTGAGAGGTGTGTGTTCAGATCTTTTGCCCACTTTTTAATTTGGCTGCTTTCTTATTATCACATTTTAAGAGTTCTTTGTACATTTGGATACAAGTCTTTTATTAGATAAGTTTTGCAAATATTTACTCCCAGCCTGTACCTGGTCTTCTCATGACCTTAATAGTATCTTTCACAGAGCAGAAGTTTTTAATTTGAATGAAGCACAACTTACCAATTTTTTTCTTCTGTAGGTTGTTTCTTTGGTGTTGTATCTAAAATTCATTGCCAAACCTAGGGCCATCTAATTTTCTCGTATGTTATCTTATAAAAGTTTTAGGGGTTTGCCTTTCATACATATTGATCTGTGATCTACTTTGAGTTAATTTTTGTGAAAAGTGTAAGGTCTATACTTCGTTTCTTTTTTCTTTTTTTCTTTTTCTTTTTTTGTTTCTTTTTGGTTTTTTGTTTGTTTGTTTTTTGTATATTCAGCTATTTCAGTACCATCTGTTGGACAGACAATCCTTTCTCCATTGAACTGTCCCTACAGCTTTGGCAAAGATCACATGACTATATTCATGTCCGTCATTCTCTGGACTCTTTATTCTGTTTCATGGATCTGGTTGTCTATTCTTTCACCAAAGTCACACTGTCTTAATTATTGTAGTTTATGGTAAGTCTTCAAGTCAGCTAGCTTCCGTCTTCTGACTTTGTTTTTCAGCCATGCGTTGGCTATCTGGGTCTTTTGCTTTTGCACATAAACTTGAGAATCATTTTCTTGGTATCCACAAAACAATCTGCTGACATTTTGATTGAGATTTCATTGAATGCAAATCCAATAGGGAAGAACTAACATTTTAACAATATTGATCCTTCCTACCCATGAATACAGAAATCTATTTATTTATATATTTTTTAAATTTCTGACTTCATAATTTTATAGTTTTCCTTATATACATCTTCCACATATTTTGTTAGACTTATAAAAGTATTTTACTTTGGGGGTGACAATGTAAATGGTACTCTGCTTTTTTTTAAATATGTGTTTTTTTTTCTTTTTTTAATAACGTTTCTTTATTTTTGAGAGGCAGAGAGAGACAGAGTGTGAGCAGGGGAGGGGCAGAGAGAGAAGGAGACACAGAATCCAAAGCAGGCTCCAGGCTCTGAGCCGTCAGCACAGAGCCCTACGTGAGGCTCAGACTCATGAACCACAAGATCATGACCTGAGCCAAAGTTGGACACTCAACTGAATGAACCCTCCATGCTCAGTGTGCTTTTAATTTCAAATTCCAATTGCTCATTGTTGTGTATAGGAAGCAGTTGAGTTTTGTACATTAACCTAGTATCCTGCAACCTTTTTACAATCACTTATTACTCTTAGGAAGGTTGTTTTATTTGTTTGTTTTGGGGGTTTCTTTTGCTTTGAGATTTTCTACATAATTATGCCACCTGCAAACAGAGACAGTTTTATTTCTCCCTTCCCAATCTGTAGATCTTCTATTTCCTTATTTGTAGGACTTCTGGTACAGTGTTGAATAGGAGGGAAGGGAGAAGGCATCCTTGCCTTGCTCCCAATCGTGGGAGAATACAAAAGGTTTTTACAGTGTTAGCTGTAGGCAAGATGGCGGAGAAGTAGGGAGCTCTGTAATCTCCACCTGCCCGCAACTACCAAACTGAGAAGGACTGAAGCCACAGTACTATGATCTGCAAGAGTGGGAGGAAAACATACAATGTTAGCTGTAGGCTTTTTGGTGGATGTTTTTTATTAAGTTAAGGAAGTTTCCCTTTATTCCTAGTTTGCTAAGAGTTTTTGTCAGGAGTGAATTTTGGATTTTATTAAGTGCTTTTTCTGCATCTATTGATATGATTATGTGGTTATTCTTCTTTAGCCCATTGATAAGATAGAGTATATTAATTTTAGAGTACACTGATTTTTGAAGGTTGCACAAGCTTTACAGGACTCGAATAAATCTCACTTGGTCCTGATCTATAATTTGTTAAATCATAGTTGAATTTGATTTGTTCATATTTTGTTGAGAATTCTTACTTCTATATCATGAGAGCTATTGGTCTGTAGATTTTTCTTGTATTGTCTTTATCTAGTTTTGGTATTAGGGTTACGTTGGCCTCACAGAATGAGTTAGGAAGTGTTCCTTCTACTTCACTTATCTGGAAGAGTTGTAAGAAGTTGTCATCACGTCTTCCTTAAATATTTTGTAGCATGCACAATGAAACCATCTGGGCCTGGTGCTTTCTTTCTGGAAGATTATCAAGAAATTGATTCAATTTCTTTGATAGATATAGAATGATTTCAATTTTCTATTTCTCCTTGTGTGACTTCAGGTAGATTGTGTCTTTCAAAATATTGATCTATTTCATCTAAGTTATCAGATTTATGGGCATAGAAAATTATTCATAATATTCCTTTATTATCCTTTTAATATCCATGGGACTAGTAGTGATGGTTCCGCTCTCATTTCTAATAGTAGTAATTAGTGTCTTATCTTTTTTTTTCCTGGTTAGCCTGGTTAGAAGTTTATCAGTTGTATTTATCTCTTCAAAGAACTAGCTTCGGTTGTGTTGATTTTCTCTGTTGATTTCCTGTTTTCAACTTCATTGATTTCTGTCCTCATAGAGGCTCATTCTTTTCTTCTACTTGCTTTTATATTGCTCTTCTTTCTCTAGTTTCCTAAGGTGGAAGCTTATTGATTTAGTATCCTTTGTCTTTTTTAATATATGTACTTAACGCTATAAATCTTCCTCGAAGCACTACTTACAGTGCTTCCTACAAATTTCAATAAGTTGTATTTTCACTTTCATTTAGTGCAAATGTTTTCTAATTTTTTCTAAGACTTATTCTTTGGCCCATTTGTTATTTAGAAGGGTGTTGTTTAACCTCCAAATATTTGAAGGTTATCTAGCTATCTTTCTATTAGTGATTTCTAGTTTAATTCCATTGTGACCTGACAGCATGCTTTGTATTTTTTCACATTTGTTAATGTGTGTTTTACAGCCCTGAATATGGTCTATTTTGGCAAATGTTCCATGTGAGATAAAGCATAATGTATATTCTGCTGTTGTTGGATGAAATACTCTATAAATGTCAGTTAGAGCCAGTTGATTGGTGGTGTTGGTCAGCTCGACTCTATGCTTATTGATTCTCTGACTACAGGGTCTGTCCATTACTGATAAAGGGGTCATGAAGACTCGTCTATTTCTCATTGCAATTCTATCAAATTTTGCCTCATAGATTTTGACACTTTGTCATTAGGCATCCACACCTTAAAGATTGTTATCCTTTCTTGGAGAATTGACCCCTTTATCATCATGTAATGCCCTGTTTATCCCTGATAATTTTCCTTGTTCAGAAATCTGTTACTCTGAAATTGACATAGCTACTCCAGCTTTCCTTTGATTAATGTTAGCATGTCATATATTCCTCTGTCGCTTTGCATTAAATCTATCTGTGCCTTATATTTAAAGCAGATTTCTTTCAGATAACATGTAGTTGGGTCTTACTTTTTTATACCCTCTGTCAGTCTCTGCCTGTTAATTAGCATATTTAGACCATTAACACTTAAGGTTGTTATTCATACAGTTGGATAAAGGTCTACCGTATTTGTAGCTGCTTTCTATTCATTATACTTGTCTTTGTTTCTTTTTTTAGTCTACTTTTTAAAATGTTAAGTTTATTTATTTATTCATGAGGAAGGAAGGGGCAGAGAGAGAGAGAGAGAGAGAGAGAGAGAGAGAGAATCCCAAGCATGCTCCTTGCTGCCAGTGCAAAGTTGGACACAGGGCTGGAATCCACAAAACTGTGAGATCATGACCTGGGCAGAAACCAAGAGATGGATGCTTAACCGACTGAGCCACCCAGAAGTCCCTTTAATCTTTTATTCTTTTCTGCCTTCTCTAGTTTTATATGATTCCCTTTTCCTTCCTTCGTTAGTATATCTATTATACTTCTTTTGAACATATCATCAGTGATTGCCCTAGAATTTTCAATGTACATTTACAACTAATCTAAATCCACTTTAAGATAACACTATACCACTACATGAGTAGTGCAGATACGTATCCACAGTATGTTCCCAATTCCTCCTCCCCATCCCTTATAAAGTTATTATTACACATCTCATTTATCCATAAGCTATAATCACCCAGTTCAGTGCTCTGGTTATTATTTTAAAAGGTAATCTATTAGATCCATTTCGAATAAGAAATAGAAAAGATTTTATTTTACTTTTACTTATTCCTTCTCTAACAGTCTTTCCATATTTATGTAGGAAAAGTTTCCAACCTATATTATTTTTTTCTCTCTGAAGAACTTATTTTAACATTCCTTGCAAAGCAGGAATACTGGCAACAAAACCCTTCCCTTTTTGTTTGAGAAAATTTTTATTTCTCCTTTATTGTTTGAAAGATGATTTTGCTGGGTATAGAATTTCGTGTTGCTGGGGCAGTATTTTATCTTGCATCACTCTCTTCTTGCTTGCAGTTATGAAGAAAAATAAGATGAAATTCTTAGCCCTGCTCCTCTGTACGGTAAAATGTTTCATTCCTCTGGATTCTTTCAAGGTTTTCTTTTTGTCTTTGGTTTCCTATAGTCTGAAAACGAAATGCCAACAGGTAGATTTCTCAGTATTTATTCTTAGTATTCTCTGAGCATCCTGGGTCTATGACTTGGTGTCTGGCCCTAGTTTTAGAAAATTCTTGGCCATTATCATTTCAAATACTTCTACTCTCTTTCTTCTCTTTCTGATATTCCTACTAGGTACGTGATATCTTTTGCAATTGTTCCACAGTTCTTGGACTCTGTCTTTTTTTATTTATTGAGTTTTACTTTTTAGTTTGAGAAGTTTCTAATTTTTTTTAAGTTTTATTTATTTATTTACTTATTTTGAGAGAGAAAGAAAGCGCCTGTGCGAGTATGAGCAGGGGGAGGGGCAGAGAGACAGAGACCAGAGACCGAGAAAATCCCAAGCAGGCTCTGCTCTGTGCGATCAGCACAGAGCTTGATGTGGGATTCAAACTCAGGAACCGTGAGATCAGGACCTGAGTTTCAATCTAGAGTTGGACACTTAACTGAACCATAGTTTGGGAAGTTTCTATCCACATATCTTAACACTGACTGATTCTTTCCTTGGCTGTGTGCAGTCTATTGATAAGTCCACCAAAAATATTCTTCACTTCTGTTTACAGTGTTTTGTCTTGTTTAAATTTCTGGCATTTCCTTTTGATTCTTAGAATTTTCAACTCTCTACTGACATTACTCATCTGTTCTTTCTTGTTGTCCACTTCTCCATTAGAACCTGAAGAAGTATTTTTCCTCCTGACACTAACCAACTCTAACACCAGCTAGTGTCCTAGAATTCAATTCAGCGCTGACACTAAGTACCCAGTATTAGCATCAGAGTTCACGGGTGTTAGGCTCAGTCCCAAACTACTGCACTCACTTCAAATACCAGTCACAGGTTTGGGGTTTCCGGTTCAACCGCACTTCTCTATGACTTGACTAGAGTCAGGGCCTCCCATGACCACTCCGTCGGGCTTGACAATTCACCAAACTGACTCACAGAACTCACCAAAGTGCTTTACTTACCATTGCTGGTTTATTATAAAGGATACCACTTGGAAACAGCAGGAGTCAAGTGCAGTTTAACGTTTCCTATGGTTTCCCAGACTCCTACTCCTGCACGCGGATTCTCTACATTTGCTCGCCTCTCCAGGTTTCCGGCTGCAGTTTGCGCTCTGACCGCCCTTCACTACCGGATCTAAGAAGAGATTTCCAGTCGGCTCAGCTTTTCTCTTGTGACATGTGGAGTGACAATTTCTAAGCATTGTACATCTTGGAACAGATTGTGTTTGGTTTTAAAAATCTTTTTCCTTGGGGTGCCTGGGTGGCTTAGTCGGTTAAGAGTCCAACTTTGGCTCCAATCATGATCCCCCAGTGTGTGGGTTCGAGCCCTGCATCGGGGTTTGTGCTAACAGCTCAGAGCTTGGAGCCTGCTTCAGATTCTATGTCTCACTCCTGCTCTTTGCCCCTTTCCTGCTCATGCTCTGTCTCTATCTCTCAAAAATAATAAAATAAACATTTAAAAATTTTTAATAAAATCTTTTTCCTGATTATACAAGTAAACATATATACTTAGAAATTTGGAAAGTGAAAAGAAGAACCTAAAAATCACCTCGAGTCGCCCAGTCTGCAACTAATCAGTTAACATTTTGATATATTTCCATTTGTGGGTATATTTATATTCATAATTATGTTTTTATAAACGGATGTATACAGCATATGGAGTCTTGTATTGTCCTTCCCCCCACTGTCAGGGACTATTTCTGAAGCCTCTCAAACTGCTACTGAAAATATTTCCAATGTTGAATGTCTTTTGTGGGGAACCCAGACCCGGTGACCAGTTCGCTTCCAGTCTTACGGAGCTGGTGCCAATTCTCATCCTCTTGAAGACTGAGGGTCACACACAAAGCGGACCTATCACCTCGGTGCCTATTGTAGGGGGAAGGATCAGCAAATAGTAGTTGACTAGATGGGTGCAAATGTCGCCTTTTTCAGCTACAAAAACTATGAAACTTCCTCCTCCCCCTTTCCTCAGAGGCCAGAAAGCAGAAATGCTTCTCAATGAGCATCCAACGAGAAGAACGTAAGGGGTTTGTGTGTTTCTTTTCCTTTTCCTTCAAGAGGGTTTTTAACATTTCCATATTCGTAGCTTTAATGTTTCAGATATACATACGTTTTCTTGAAAGTTACCTCATATTCTATTTTGAAAATTGACAATATAAACTACAGATAAGCAAAATAATGAGGGACTATCTCTCTTTCCTCTCCTCTTACCCTGAACTCTGGTCCGTAGGGGACTGAGAAGCGGGGAGCACAGAGGGGAAGACTCACAGAGGAGGAGAGAAGCGAAGTTACAATATTGGCAAAGGCCCGCCCCAACCTGGAACGACAGCAAGCCTTTGCAACTCAATGGTGGCTATTTTTACCTTTATTTTATTGACTGGAGCACTGTGATCCGAGAGGCTTATAGAACTGGCGAGCGGGAGTGTCAGGAGAGAACCCATTCACTCATTCACTCATTCATTCATTCCATTTTTATTGAGTAAATAAAAGGTGCCAGCGAGGCTTTGTTCCAACGGCCAAGCACTGTTCTAGCCGCTTCCCGCAGTAAACAAAAAGCCCAAACCCCTTCCCCGCGGCCCCACGCAGGTCCCGAGGGGAGGGTGCTGGGGGAGGGGTAAGAGGCGACTCCGAGGACGTCAGACCAGGGGCGGATCCGGGCTCCGCCCCCGGCCCGCGCGCTGGACCTCCCTAGGCCGCTGGAGGCCGGCGCTCGGCGCGCGCACCCACACCGGGCACTCTCGCCATCCCGTGGGGAGGAAGTCCCGCGGATCGACCCCGGTGTCCTCCCCCAGCGGAGCCTGCGGGCAGCCCCCGGCCCACTCGGCCCGCCTGCGCCCGCCGTCGCTGCCGCTGGGGCCGCCAGCAGCGCGCATCTGGGCCGCGGGGCTCCCGAGCCCGATCCGGAGGTGCTGGGGCGCCGGCTGCAGGGAGTGGCTCCGAGGCTGGCACCCCTGCGGGGAGCGGCGAGGCAACCCTGCCGAGGTAAACGGGCTGGCGGGGTCGGGGGATGGGGACCGCGGGTGCACCTGGCCTCCGGGCAAACGCCGCCACCGGTTTCCCGGAATCCTCGGCACGTTCCTCGCCTGCCCTGGACTCCACCTCCTCCTCCTGCTGCTGCTCCTCCTCCTCCTGCTCCTGCTCCTCCTCCTGCTCCTCCTCCTCCTCCTTCTCCTCCCGCCAGGCTCCCGGCCCACGGGGCCCCCTCCCCCGCGCTGGTGGTGCCTGGAACCCGCTGCTGTCCCCCGCATCCTTTGTTCCTCGCCGTCCCCTTTCTTTGCGCCCGGCCCTGCGCCCCACTTTCCCACCTACGATGCCCCGGACGCCCGGGCACTTGCGGTTGCAGAATGTGAGCCGTTGTGAAGTCTGAGGGTCACACGCCTCAGGATCCATTCGGACTTGAAAAACTGGGTTACCCTCTCCGGCCTAGAGTTCCGCTCTCCCCACCCCTCCCCACCCGCCAAGAGAACACCTGCAATTAACCAGCCCTTGTGGCCTAGCGGGAGGGGGTCACCGAGGGGCGACGGGGCCTGGCGACTCCCGCGCACTTCCAGACGCTTGCAAGGTGGGAGGAGGAGAGAGCAGGGAGACCCAGGAGCGGCCCGGCTCCGGGGGCGGGGAGGAGGGGGAACCCGGCGAATCGACGCTGGAGTTCAACCCGGAGAGATCAGCCAGTTCGTTGGGGTTAGGAGTTCGATTCATCCACACCTTCGGGAGGTTAGCGGCGGCATTGAGAAACTCTCGATACCCCGCCTCATTTTTTTTCTTATACTATTTGTTTGATGTCCTTGCTTTTGCTTGGCAAGAGGTCTTAGAAGCCAGTATAACGTGCCGGAGGGCTCAGATCTGAGCCAGACGAGCCAGCCGGGAGGTGCGAGCCCTGGAGTGCGTCAGACTAAGACCCTCAGGCCGCCCCCTGCCCCACATCTCGGCGAGCTTTCTAAGCACCCTGCCCTCGTCCCACGTACCGTGCAGGTTTGGGGGAGAAAAGGGGTGGAAAGGGAAGCCACACCAAAATCTGCTCTAAAGAAAACATCTTTTCAACTTTCCTAGCAATATGGGCAGGTTGATAAGGTTTGGCCCGTTTGTTCAGGAAATGGCTTGAACGTTTAAGTTCCATAGCGCACGAGCTGGTTTTCCATTTTAAACGATCAAAAATCTGCATGGCTCTTTCAGGCTTAGCTGGGTTCCTCTTAAAGTTCCTCATGTGTTTATTTAACAGGTGAAATCTGCCTGAAATTGGGTTCCTGGTACGTTGTCTAAAAACGTTTTAGAAGAACCACAGACCCAGAAGTAGTCTTAGAAATGAAACTTTTTTTTTAAGGTCTATTCCTTTTGAGAGAGAGTGCACGCGCGCACAAGTGGGGGAGGGGCAGAGAGAGAGGGGGACAGAATCCAAAGCAGGCTCCAGGCTCCCAGCTCCCAGCTCCCAGCCCACGTGGGGCTCGAACTCATCAACCATGAGATCATGACCTGAGCCGAGGTTGGGCTTAACCAACAGCCACCCAGGCGCCCCTAGAAACGAAACCTTTATTAAAATATATCTCATCCTTCCTATTTGCACACAGAGCCTTATTGAACTCATTTTCCCGTTACACTGATAAACCCTCCACCTATTAAAGAATCAGTGGCATATAGATTCTTGACTACTAGTCATACTATTTTACCAAAACCAAATGCCACTGAGTATAAGATGCACTTTTAGGGATGCCTGGGTGGCTCAGTCGGTTAAGCATCTGACTTTGGCTCTGGTCATGACTCACGGTTTGTGGGTTTGAGACCTGCGTCGGGCTCTGTGCTGACAGCTAGCTCAGAGCCTGGAGCCTGTCTTCAGATTCCATGTCTCCCTCTCTCTCTGACCCTCCTCTGCTCGCGCTGTGTCTCTCTGTCTCTCTCAAAAATAAATAAAACATTAAAAAAAAAAAAGATGCACTTTTATGTAACCAAGTAAGAAAAAAACATGCATTCTGATTTCGGAGGTGTTTGGATGTCGGAAAGACTTGCTTGTTTTATAATCTGTAAAAGGGAATCGGAGCAAAGTAGAGCCTGACAGTACTTTCCCCGAAGACTCTTCATTCCTTCTCAGAATGACACTGGTTGGCCTGGGATCCGGGAAGAATAAGAGAACAGTAGTTCCTTGGGAGAGCGGGTGGGCTTTGGTAACAGTCTGAGAAGTCCAAAGAAGAGAAAAAAAGAGAGAGAAATGTAGAATGCGGGGGATAGCTGAGAGCCACTGAATCTTGTCTCTGGAGCCAGCAATAAAATGAGGCCATTTAGTCTCCCCAGAAGCCGGGGGATATAGGAGAGATACTCTTAAGCATTATTCTTATTCTAATTCTGAGGGTTTAAAAAATTTTTTATTTTAATTTGAATGTGCCCATCTTCCAGAAACTTTCCTGGTAAGTCAACAACCATCTTAAAAAGGCTCCACAATAAACCGGAAAGAAGAAAACAGGGCCTTCTGATGAAGAGGCAGTGGTCAGAGGCAGTGAGATGGGGAAAGTCAGCTGGCAGAGTGGGTCGTGGAGAAAGCCAGCACCAGAAGCTGAACCACTCCGAGCTCCCCCTTCCCCCCCCCCCCCCCCCCCCCCCCCCCCGGTTGTCCCTACCTCACGTCCCCACCAGAGGCAGCGAACCTGCACATAAACAAAATCTTCCAGGAGAACGCTGGGCGCACGGTTCCTGACGTCTGCCTCTCCCTTCACGGAGCTCCCCCATCCCAGCGTCAGGCCTTGGGGCTCCAGAAACTGCCCAGTCTTTAGGGAACAAACTGGAATCTGGTGTGGAAGGCAAGGAGGTTAAGACTGGGCTCTATCACAGTAACGGATGACAAAGCCATCCAAGTACCAGCAAGGGCGTGGCCGGTGGAGAAAAAGGAAGAAAAAACAACAACAACAGCATAGCGTGCAAGGAGTCTTAGTAAAAAATGTCACTCCTAGATTAGTAGAAACTTTTTTACGATAGTTGTAGCCGTCTATCGTACAACTTGGTAAAAATACGACTTCCGTGAAATAAACTCAAAGGTTAGAGTATTTTAAATTGTGATGGAGAGGGAGGTTGCAGACTTAAGGAGATAATTTGAGCACCCTAGAAACATAATTGCAGAAGACATAAGAAGAAAAAACGGGATACTTTTGACATGAAGACATTTTTAATAGAGGAAAGGTTTGATTGCAGCCCAATGAATGCAAATGAAAAGACAAAAAAGATCGAGTCAATTAGGAAGAATCTCGTGTGGAAATAAAAAAAAGCACAGTCACGCATTAGCATAATTGGGACCCCTGTCATCCAGAACCAACAAATGGGCCAGAAAACACAAATAAAAGCAAGATAAAAGAACTTTTCTTGAAGAAAAATGGCCTGGAGGCCAAAGGAACATTTTTCAGGAAATTATCATTTTCCAAATATTCATATGGGAATACTGAGCACCAAGATATCTTTAGTGATTTAAAATTTTTTTAAGAAAGAAAAAGTTTTTAGGAAGCCAGGCAGAAAAAGGAGATAAAAGAGGGCAAGCCAAATCAAACTGGCCTTAGAAGTTCGGGTTCTAAATTCCAAAATATGACAGTTCTGAGAGAAATGTTGTGAATGGAGGACACTGTCCCCAGGAGGGTATTTCATCCGGCTTAGATGTCACTCAGAATTAAAGTCAATAGGCAGGCCCTCTCAAATATGAAAGAGCAAAGGGGATTCAAGACCCAATGAGCTGTCTTTGGGGAAAAAACAATGCTGGCTTAGAAAAATCCAGCAAATAACAAATTAATAGATAAAATAAAGACCCCAGGCATAGAGATCTCACACTCAAAAGGACTGTTGGTTGGTTTTTATCCAAATGTAGAATTAATACCAGACATCTTTGGAAGTTGTAGGTAGAAAAAAATGTGATTGCTATGTGAATCTAGACACAAAAAACAATAAAGCAAAAAAAAAAAACCGATAATAAAAAGGAAATAGGGAAGGGAGATGAGAGGAAAAAGGAGAGTAGCAAGGTTCTCATCTTTGAAAGCAAGGATCAATAAATATGGTTTAATAGTAAATAGTGGCCGAGGCCCCTGGGTGGCTCAGTCAGTTAAGCATCTGACTTTAGCTCAGGTCATGATCTCACGGTTTGTGAGTTCAAGCCCCGAGCTGGGCTCTGTGCTGACAGCTCAGAGCCTGGAGCCTGCTTCGGATTCTGTATCTTCTCTCTGTCCCTCCCCTGCTCATGCTCTTTCTCTGTCTCAAAAAATAAATAAAGATTAAAAAAAAAAAGTAAACAGTGCTGGGAACATACGCTCTAACTTCCTAATGTCTTCCATAACCTTCTTTTTAAACATTAGAGGAATCGTTTAGGAAGTTACTCTTTCTTACAGATAAAAATAATTTGAATGTCGACAATCCCTTCAGTCTTCCCTTCAGTGTTGTTCCAAGTACAGTTAAATTTAGACAAAAGTGTTGTGTGTGTGTACATGGGTACATGTGTGTGCGCGCACACATGCAGACATGCATAGAAAGATCTCTGGGATTGTGTTCGCCTCGTGTTCGTGATGGAAATATCTGGAGGCTGGAATTTGCACTTTCATCCATTATTTTTAAGTTTTTTAGTGAGCACACAGTTTTACAGAAACAAGAAAGACCTTTGAAAAAGAAACTGGAAACAAACAAAAATGCCAAGATGCTAACAGCTGTTGATGCTGGGTCGTAGAAGTAAGGAAGATTGTTACTTTCTTCTTTATGCTCTTTTGGTATTTTTTTTCTAATTTCCAGGAAATAATTATGTAATTGTGTTTGCGTAATATTTCTGAATCCAGTTCATTCACAACTCCCTGATGACCAATGATATGCCAGGCGTCAGGCCAGATAGAAGAACAGACTTGTGCTCTCCACTGAGAGACTGGAGGCTACAAGTGCTGTGAGGGCTGTCAGTCTGTCTGTCTGTCTGCTTAGGAGGAGTTAGAATTCAGAGAAGGATCACTTCACCCTGCGGTGTGCATTCGAGCAGGGCCCTGGGGATCAGCCGTGTTTGGTGACATATCAGAAGCAAGGGTCGCTCCCGGGTGGGGAGCGACACCCAGAGTTTGCACTGGACAGTGACTCCAGGGAAACCCAGAAAGGCTGAGGACAGCCTTGAATTCAACCTCCAGTGCGTGCTGGATGCCTTGTTAGGTGACTGAGCTCCAGATGGCGCTGGTCACAGCATTTGCAGGGAGCCAGAGCAAAAGACAAATGCAGGGCCCACATGTTTATAAAGCAAGAAGTGTCACTTAAAGGCATTAAAATACAAAGCTTTTTCCTTTCTTCCACTGTCTCTGTCTCTCAACTGGTCACTTTGATATTTTCCATTTAAATGTCATCCTGAGTAAAAATAAATAAATAAATAAACAAATAAATAAATAAAATTTGAAATTGTTAGCAGGAGTTTCAACCTTTCCGCTTTCTATTGGGCAAATGTACAGATCTAAGTGCAAATGTAAGCGCATTTAATTCGTGTGGGAGTCACTCACCGGAACACACAGTTGGCATCTCATAGCACATTTTGAAAAGGTACCTCGAACTAGCCAGAAGAAGCAAACTCCAGCCAGTCGAGGAAGGGTGGCAAGGAGAAGAGAGGTCCTCCCTTCCTGTGCACACAGCCCAAGAAGTGTCACATGCCCGATGCCATTCTGTCCCTTTCGACCCTGGGCACACAGGCACTCGGGCTGAAGGATGCCAGGATCGCTGTGCGGCTAGCCGCCCCGAACTCCAGCCTGGGGTGGGCTCTGTGGAGTCCAGCCCTGAATCTCTCCTTCCCAAGGACCTGCTATCTCAACCCACAGTTCTCTGGCCATGCCCAAGCCCCTGGACATGCTAGGTACCTGATCAAGGCTGCCCCTAGACGCTCCCGCCCCCCAGTCCAAGTAGCCAGCCCCCTGGGTGAAGCAGGGCATGGCCAGCCTGGTGCAGGAGCAACTTCACTCTGCCTGGCTCCTTCTCTGTCTGCCAGGAAGGCATCAGTGCAACGTGGGACTTTCCAACAATGTGACCCAGCTGCCACCCCACACAAAAGGCATCACTGGTGCCCAGTGTAGAGAGAGAAGCCAGGCAGGGCCTGGGACTCCATCCTGCAGGGGAAGGGGGCAGTGAGACCAAGTGTAAACTGAGGCCACAAGCTTGCCATGTGTCCTATTGTCCATCAGCCTCCACTACCAAAACACAAGTTCAAAGGTAAAATTGTTAAGCAATTCAAGACAGCCATAGGCGAGCAGTAAACCGAGGTAGAACCCTTCTTCCGGCGGAACCTGAGTGCAGAGGCCGATGAAGAGCGAAGCCAGCCCTTCCTAGTTGCAACAGCTTTGCTTTAGGAAGGCTGATTTGTAGTCAGGGAAAGTTTTAAGGAGCCCGATTAATAACCCAGGCAGGACGCCAAGACAGGAAATTAGATTTTCCAAGCAAGCAGGAATCTAGTTACTAGTTATTGGGTTGGAAGTAGAGTATGGGTCATCAGGAACAAAGAGGAGGAGACATCCTCTGGCCCACAGGGGGTGAGGGACTTAGAATTGTGTAGTTGTGTGTGTGTGTGTGTGTGTGCGCGCGCGCGCGCGCCATTAAAGAAACCTGAGCGTTCTACAGATGTAGAACAAAGGTGAAGATGTACCATCAGGAAAAGACAGAGGGTTGAGAGGCCACAGGGCAGATGTTCAAGTGTAAGAGAGTCACACCCCCATGTGGCATTCTACACTCTAGCCATGGCCAGCACCTGCGGAATGTCCACAACCATGCAGGCCCTCCTTCGGGGAGTATTGGGGGGACATGACGTCACGTGTCTCAAAGATCTTTGTAGATATTCTGAATGGGTGCGGCATTCTGGGATGGGTTGTGATGAAAGCAGAGGAGCCTGGATAGCTCATGGGTGGCAGAGTCTGTAGCAGGGATGACAATTTTGTTTTGCTTTGTTTTGTTTTGTTTTTCTTTTATAGTTTATTGTCAAGTTGGTTTACATATAACGCCCAGTGCTCATCCCGATAAGTGCCCTCCTCCATGCCCATCACTCCCCCTTTCTCTCTCCCCCTCCCCCATCAGCCCTCAGTTTGTTCTCAGTATTCAAGAGTCTCTCATGGTTTACCTCCCTCCCTCTCCCCAACTATTTTTCCTCCTTCCCCTCCCCCATGGTCCTCTGTTAAGTTTCTCCTGTTCCACTTAGGAGTGAAAACATATGGTATCTGTCCTTCTCCGCCTGACTTATTTCACTTAGCATGACACCCTCGAGGTCCATCCACGCTGCTACGAATGGCCAGATTTAATTCTTTCTCATTGCCATGTAGTACTCCATCGTGTATATATACCACATCTTCTTGATCCACTCATCAGGTGATGGACATTTAGGCGCTTTCCATGATTTGGCTATTGTTGACAGTGCTGCTATGAACATTGGGGGACATGTGCCCCTGTGCATCAGCCCTTCTGTAAGGGATGACAGTTCTGATGTGGGAGCTCTTGGACTCCTCTAGGAGAATACCCTGGATGGCACCTGTTACCATCATAGTCAAGAGGACTTTTTCATTTGTTTTGAGCTTGAACTCAAGTCTGCTGCTTGTGGTCCTTTGCCAGTTTCAGCTTGGGGCTTGATGCTGCCACAGTTTTGGGGGGACAGAACACCAGAATCTCTAGGGCCCAGTGACTTGGATGGAGACAAAAGCCTTGAAGCAGAGAAGGAACAAGACTGGGGGGGGGTGCGGAACACTGTCAAATCCGCACCAAATTTTTCACCTTGGAGTGAGGAAAACTTTCTCACTAGGACTCAAAATGCAGATGCCAAGAAAGAAAATACCTTTAAATCTGAAAACCTACAACTCAGAAACTAATGCATGAAAATAACCTTTGTTTTAATCCAGCATGAGCAGGGCGCCTGGGTGGCTTGGACTCTCGGTTTTGGCTCAGGTCATGATCGCACAGTTCGGGAGTTAGAGCCACACATCAGGCTTTGGGCTGATGGCCTGGAGCCTGCTTGGGATTCTCTCTCCTCTCTCTGCCCCTTCCCTGCTCCTTCAGTCTGTCTAACAGCTCAGAGCCTAGAGCCTGCCTCAGATTCTATGTCTCCCCCTCAATCCCCCTCCCCTGCTCTCACAATGTTCCTCTCTTTCTCTCAAAAATAAATATTTTTTAGGGGCACCTGGGTGGCTCAGTCGATTAAGCATCTGGCTTCAGCTCAGGGCATGATCTCATGGTTGGTGGGTTCGAGCCCCATGTCAGGCTCTATGCTGACAGCTCAGAGACTGGAGCCTGCTTTGAATTCGGCCTCTTTCTGTCCCTCCCCAACTCATGCTCTGTTTGTCTCTGCCTCTCTCTCTCAAAAATAAACATTAAAATTTTTTTTAAATAAATAAATATTTTTTAAAAGGAGGAGAAATAATATATATTTGGTTTTGCTTATGCATAAAGATGTTGTGACGGACTCACGAAAAAATGAACAAAAGTCATTTTGTGAAGCAATCAAGACCTTTGGCTATTTACTTTTGTGTATTTTTGAAAACAAATAACTCTGTCACCTATTCAAAAATTAAATTGAAAACTTCTCCCCCAGCTAGATAAGAACTGGAGGAGGAAGCCTGGACCGGGAAAATTCCTGTCCCGGCCTCATTGTCCTGTCTTTGTCCTTTGTTATCTTTGTAATTTAAGTAAATACTTTAGCATTTGGATCACCCGATACTGCTTCCCTTTCAGATGTGAAAATAAAGAGAAGACTTAACAACAAAGATGCTTTGGAGCCAGAATACTTCCTGGATTAGACTCCATAATTTGTATCCTGTGGGTAAGTGTCACTTGTCCCGGTGTCATAGGAGCCGGCAAAGTCACCGCCACCCAGAGCCCTGTTGGGGAGTAACAAATGGCTTTCCCTGATGAGGGGGGGGCCCACCCAAAGCCAAGAGCCAAATGGAACCTAGACAGGAAGCCTGTGCTGACTGATGGTCTGGATTCATTATGAGTCTCTGCCCTATTACTGATTTTAGGAAAACCAAAAATTAAATAAGAATGACTTAAGGCTCCACAGTGATGGACAATATCCTCGTAGGCAATCTGAAGGTAATTTCTCTTCATGCCCTCCTAGTCCGGGGAGGAGTTGGTCACTGTACTCCCACACTTAGGAAGAGGCCAAATCCTTTATCTTCTACCACGTCACCACACTGAAAATCACCCCTGAACTTTGGCTTCCTGGCTTCATTTAGTGTTGATTTTTTTTTCCCTTCTGGAGTCCTAGTCCACTTTTTCTCCATCTTCCTTTTGATTCTGTTTCAGTATCACCGCGTCATCTGTTCCATAGGTCATAGGTAGGGGATCCGCGAGCGGGCCAGTTACTTCTCCCCTGCCCAGGACCACCCAGGCACTGTGGCGTGTCACCTCCTTGGCCTCTAGGTACTAAAATTGCCTGCAAGCCGTCTCCTCCCAAGTCACTGGGCCATCCCGAAAACAAATGAGGGGCCCCAGATCCCATCAGTTTTCTTCATACACCCCCTACACCACCCTTGGCAAATACCTTTACCTTTAAGCTTTCTTAATGAGCAAGATGCGAGTGTATTCATATTCTGAGACTTTTTCCAGACGGGTAAATGCTTCTCGGGACATTCTCTCAAGCGACCGGCCCTGGTGTTAGCATCAACTCCCAAACACGTCTTATTCTGGATTCGCTCAGGTTGAAAGCCTTGGACCCTGTGCTGCTGATACCCACATCGACCCTCTAAAAACCCTTCTCCTGAGCATTTTTTTTTTAACACAAGGACATCTCAGTCCAACGTTAAGCCAAGTGTGCAAAAGAATGCCAGACACAGAGCAATAATTCCAACTTGAGTCTGGAGAGAGCATTTTTGCTTGTCTAATATTTTTTTCTTCTTCCTAGTGTATATCGGCCTCATGGTTGGTGTGGTATCTGCGTGGCCTGGTAAGAGATTTTCTTGGCTTGGCTGAATTTTGTGTAAGAGACAGGATTGGGGTACCCATTGAGAAGTCTAAAATGTGGGGAGTTTGATTTCTGATGCCAGATCTGTTGCCCATTTTGGTCTGAATTCTTTTTCTCAGATTTTCTCAAATACTCTCCTTTTCCCTGTCAAAGGAGCCAAAAGTAGCCACATTTGCACATTTGTCCCTCAAAAATCTTTTATAAGAGATTAACAACAGGGATCATTTTATTTTTTTAATGGTTATTTATTTGTTTTGAGAGAGAGAAAGAGAAAGAAAGTGCATGTGAGCAGGGGAGGGGCAGAAAGAGAGGGATAAAGAGAATCCAAGCAGGTTCTACCCTGTTAGCGCAGAGCCCCACTCAGGGCTCAAACCCACGAACCATGAGATCATGACCCAGGAGCTCATGACCTGAGCCAGTATCAAAAGTCAGACACATAACGGACTGAGCCACCCAGGTGTCCCACACCAGAGATCATTTAAAAACTCTGTAAAGGGGCGCCCGGGTGGCTCAGTCAGTTAAGCCTCCGACTTCAGCTCAGATCATGATCTCACGTTTGTGGGTTCGAGCCCTGCATCAGAATCTGTGCCAACAGCTCAGAGCCTGGAGCCTGGAGCCGGCTTCGGATTATGCGTCTCCCTCTCTCTCTGCCCCTCCACGCTCATGCTCTGTATCTTTCTGTCTCAAAATAAATAAAACATTTAAAAAAATTCCTTAAAAGAATTTTCAGGGGTGCCTGGCTGACTCAAGCCAGTAGAGCATGTGACACTGAATCTCGGGCTTGTGAGTTCGAGCTCCATGTTGGGTGTATAGTTTACTCAAAAATAAAATCTTTTAAAGGAATTTTCAATTTAAAACCCCTTAATCGAAGATAGAGGAGACACAGACTATGCCAAACAAAAAACAATCCAGAAATGATTTCCCTTTAATTTGCATTCTTATACCTGCTTTCTGGTGCCAGGTAAAGGAAAATAACCTTTTTTAAACTAAACACCTTACCTACATATATAAACCTGTCCCCATAATCTCACTGTGCATTAACTATATGTCCAACCTTGTGATGGGCACAGGGGATGAGGCGTTCACAGTCAAGAATCCAAGGTCCTAGGTTCTAAGTATAGGAAGCTTCGAGAATCACAAAAAGTGAATTTGGAAAAAAAAAAAAAAAGACTTGCATTTGAACAGGATTTGACAACCATAGCTTTATTTTGTTTTGTTTTTATTTATTTTTGAGAGAGAGAGCAACTGCGAATGGGGGTGGGAAAGAGGGTGAAGGGGACAGGGGGTCCAGAGCAGTCACTGACAGCAGAGAGCCCAATGAGGGCCTCGAACTCACAGACTGTGAGATCTTGCCCTGAGCCAAAGTTGGACACTTAACCGACTGAGCCACCCAGGTGCACGACAAGGACAGCTTCAGAGTCTCATTTGCCGCTGCCTCTTCCCAGCTGCATATACTGCATACCCCAACTTCTCAGTTTCACAGTCTGTAGAATGGGTCTCTTAATAGCACCTATGTCAGCATTGCCGCCCAGATTCAATGTCCAGAAGGAGCCAGGCTGGGCATACGTTATCTGTCCCTTCCTTCCATGACTGGGGAATAAGTGCAGTGGGAAAATCAGTGGAGAGAAGGCAGGCAGAGGGCTGAGCTGCATGGAACAGTGCAGGAGTTGGAGTAGAGTTGAGAGAGTGAGGTGGCCCAGGACAGAACGACATAGATCATTTTGAGTCAATGAGCCGCTGAGAGTCCATGATAATGAGGGTGAGCCCAAATCCTGTTTACACAGTGCGGAGTTCCTGTCTCCTAAGCTTGCCTGCCAAACATCGGTCAGTTCTAGGCTTCATTCCTCGTGCCCACCAGAACCATTTCCTTCCTGTGTTTCTTTCTTTTTTTTTTTTTTAATGTTTTATTTACTTTTGAGAGAGAGCGGGGGAGAGAGACAGCATGAACAGGGGAGGTGTAGAGAGAGGGGGAGACACAGAATCCAAAGACAGGCTCCAGGCTCTGAGCTAGCTGTCAGCACAGAGCCCGACGCGGGGCTCGAACCCACGAACCGTGAGATCGTGACCTGAGCCGAAGTTGGATGCTGAGCCCGAGTTTCCTTCCTGTGTTTCCAAGGCCCCCCGGGGCTTCTGTGCTGAGAGTGTCGGCTCCAAATCCCAAGGGACAGAGGGGAAAATAGCCAGGTGACACCCTGGGTTCCAGATTGCAGTGCTGATGTTGTTGTTTTCCTCTCTTGTTTCCTTTAGGTTTGCCTGATGAATCTTGCACCTTAAAGGTGACATTTCGCAATTTCCGGCCCATCTTATCATGGGAATTAAAAAACCATTCGATTGCACCGACTCACTATACGTTGTGGTACACCATCATGAGGTTGGTTTGACGTTTTGTTTCTTGCTCCTTTGTTATTATCTCGCTACTAAGTGGGGAGTGGAGAAGAGTCGTAATCTGACTTGTGATAACGCATCTCTCTTCTTCTCTCTCTCTTTTGTATTCAGAGCTTTAAAAGTCCAAGGACAAGACACAAGTCCGTTTTTAATTAAGCTGAATACTTTAACAATCCAAAACTATTCCTAAGAAAAGTTGTATTTATCACCATTTCTGCAGGTCAGAGCCTCACGAAAGCAAAATAATTACCGCGTAGGGTTTCTATAATTATTTCTCTGACTCAGTAAGTCTGAATGTTTAAAAGCACTGTTTTCTGAGGACCGGAGTCCAAAGATCTGGTGACCCTACTGATGTCATGTTCATTCTTCTTTGCTCGGGGAGGCGTGTAGCACATCAGAAAGCTGCCTGGCCCAGACCAGGAGAGGCCCAGGTCCACGGTCTGGTTTGATCACTAATCAGCCATGACCTTCAGGCACAGAGCTCCGCTTCTCTGAGCTCAGCGTCCTGCTTATAGGTTGCTGCAGAGAGTAATGACTTAATGGATGGAGATCCCTACGTCTCTCTTTTTCTGCCGTCTGACATCACCCTTATAAGTTACTTTAATCTAATAGCTGTGCTCCTTCATTTGCTCTTTATCTGGCTACTAATCGCTGTTACTGCCACTGACTGACCCATGGGAGGCCTCTTGTGAGTTTCTCCGGCACCTGCCAAAGTCCTAGTTTCTCTCTACCTTAGGTGGTCACATGTATTGCCTACTAACCTTCCTGAGGCTCAAGAAACCAGACTTCTGTGTTGTCCCCATACAGAACAGGCTGACTTAGGCCTGGACCACGTGATCCTCAGCTGGAGAGAGAGTGGGTCTCAGGGAGGACCCTCATGATGGTCCCATGGGGGCAGGGAGGTCTGGGGCTCTGCCGTGAAAGTGTAAGGTTTGCTAATTCATTCATCCAGCAGGTATTTACTGAGCACCTACTACATTGCTGCGGGACGAACCCTGAGCCAAAGCCCTTGACCTCCTGGAGCCTAGAGCAGACATTCTAAAAGTAGGCAGACATATTGAAAAAACAAATAAAGAGATAATGTGGTAGGTGATGGTAAATGGAACTCAGAAACATAAAGACATGTGAGAGGGATTAGGAGAGAGAGGGTGGACATGATAGGGTCAGGTGTTCCTTTTTTTTTTAAGTTTGTGTGTTTTGAGAGAGAAAGAGAGCAAGCACGAGCTGGAGAAAGGCAGAGAGAGGGGAGAGAGAGACAATCCCAAGCAGGCTCGGGGTCATCATGCAGAGCCTGATGCGGGGCTCAAACTCATGAACTATGAGATCATGACCTGAGCTGAAACCAAAGTCATATTCAAAACCGAATGAGCCACCCAGGTGCCCCAAGGTGTTCCATTTTATTTTATTTATTTTTAATGTTTATTTATTTTTGAGAGAGGGAGAGAAAGTGCAAGCAAGGGAGGGGCAGAGAGAGAGGGAGACACAGAACTCGAAGCAGGCTCCAGGCTATATCTGAGCTGTGAGCACAGAGCCCGACGTGGGGCTCAAATGCATGGACTGTGAGATCATGACCTGAACAGAAGTTGGACGCTTGACCAACTGAGCTGCCCAGGCGCCCCAAGGTGTTCCATTTTAAATAAGGTGGTTAGGGCAGGCGACTTGATACAGTGGTATTTAAGCAGAGCCATAAAGAACTGAGGAAGTGGACATGCAGTTAATGGATTCTCCATCACATAAATGCTAAAGTTTGCCTTTCCTCATTTCTTTTCCTTTCAAAGTAAACCAGATGATATGAAGATTGTGGAGCCCTGTTCAAATATCACAGCATCGTTTTGTGACCTCACCGATGTGTGGGAAGTCCTGTCCGAGACCTACATCACCAGAGTGGATGGATTCAGAGGGAACACAATGTTGGTCAGCTGTGTCAGCGATTTCTTCCTGGGAGCACATGGTGAGTTAGTCTCTGCTTCTCATTTTCATCACCATCGTCATCCATCAAGGTCATCCTTATTTGCTTTGCTGCGACATAAACAGGTCTGCAGAGGTGTCTGAAACTCAGGGCTACGTTCCCCAGCTGGCCTTGCCACCTCTTAGCTCTGGAACTGTGAAGTGTTTGCTTCTCTGAGCCTTAGTTTTCTTATCCAGAAAATGGGACGATAATCTGTACTTTGCAGATGATCCCTCACTGCCTATCTAAAGCAGGCAGTTCCTGCACGAATGGTTGGTTTGTTCGTTTCACAACCTGACAGGAAGTAGGTTGTGAGGTACAGAAGGCCTGGACCTGAGCTGTCCCAACTCTTTGGGCCAATGCTTTCCTTAGTACCGTACCCCCTTCCCCAGATCACAACCCAGTAGCTCTTGCCTATGTCTGTCCCAAAGCATGTGTGCATCCAGGGCACAGACTCGGAGGAGGTTAGAGCCCAAGAATGGGTCTGCCTCTCTTTCTTCCCCTGTGACTGGAGTCAGCTCCGTGTGGCACTTGTGTTAAACGGCTCCGGGGCCGTTGCAGGGGTCCTCAGCCAGACTCCAGCACTTCTTCAACGTCCTAATTTGCAACCTGTTTCCAAGAGAAAGATCTGGTTTCCGCTCCCTGTTAACGGCTGTGTGGATGTGCATTCACATGTACGTGCTTAGCAAAGTGACAATAACCGAATCCCATTGTAGCAGACAGCTCAGATACTTACCAGTCACTGGATGTGTGTGTGTGTGTCTGTGTGTGTGTGTGTGTCTGTGTGTTTATGGTGTGTCCAAAAAAGAAAAGAAAGAAAAGCGCAACTTACAGGTCATGGTGTTCAGACTGTTACAGAAAATATAGTAAAGTAAGAATGAGATGTCATTTTTCCAGACTCAAAATGGTACATGTTAAACATATGTAAATACCTAGATTTAGAGGAAATGCAGACAGTGTGCTTCGGCACCGTCTTTCTGAAAATATGTAACAGGATGTATTAAAACCTTAACATGTCCCTGCTCCAATCCAGAATTCCTCTTGAATAATTTGTCCCAAAGAAACAGTTATGGACAAAAGTAAGGATTTAGCTCCAACAATGCTCATTGACACAGTGGTTCTATTCAGAAGATGTAGAGACAGGGGCGCTTGGGTGGCTCAGTTGGTTAAGCGTCCAATGTCGGCTCAGGTCACAATCTCGCGGTTCTAGGCTTGAGCCCCGCATCCGTTTCTGTGCTGACGCATGGAGCCTGGAGCCTGCTTCAGATTCTGTGTCTCCCTGTCTCTCTGCCCCTCCCCTTCTCACACTCTCTCTCTCTCTCTTCCTCTCAATCTCTCTCAATCTCTCTTTCTCTCTCAAAAATAAATAAACATTAAAAAAATTTTTTAAAAAAGAAAGCGAAGAAAATATGGTGGGAGTCGCACCGACCTTGCTGGATGACAGGGTCACGGTAAGGAAATGGTAGACATAGCACGGCTCCTGCCACAGGGGTGGAAGCTGGCATCTCCTTCTGTAAACGATTGCTCATGTAAAATTAAGCCTGTTGCTATTGATTAGGCCTCACGATGTTCCAAATCAGACCGATATTTCCCAGAAACCTCATGGGAGGAAGCATATTCCCACCTCTATGAAGAGAAAGTTAAACAAAGCACTGCAGATGTTTGTCGAAAGGCTCTTCTATTGAGCTTCACAAACTTAAGACATGGAAATAAAGGGGGTTAAAGAACACAAAGATAATGTTTACCCTGGCCTGGAGATAGAAAGCCTAACTTAGGAAATAGTAACAAACAAGAGCCAGGCATAAGTTACTGCGCATACATATGCTAATTTGGTGCCCACTGTGAGGATAGGTAAGAATAGTTACAACTTAAACTCTCATGCAAAGGCCGGCTGGTCTAGGGGCGCCTATGGCGCTTACACCTTCAACATCAAAGAACGAGGTTGACAAAAGGTTTACTTACTAACCATCTCGAATGTATTCTTCCTCTTGTGAGCCAAATAGAATGCCTCCGAGCCGTTTCTGCCTGAATTTTAGCATCATTGTTATAAAATGTGTTTGCTATCTGCTTCTCACTGAAAACATCCTGCTATCTTCTTAGTTGTAAGATTTACTATCGGTTCAAACAAACGTGTATGTTATCTGCTTTTCACTGAGAATATCCTGTTATCCTATGATGTGTAAGTTACCTCATTGTAATTAGAATAGTTCTGAAGAAATGCCTCTGTAAAACCTGTTTCTGCACCCTTTTCAAAGCATCCTTATCACTGAGAATTATTTGTAAAAATTCCACCTTTTGATGTCATAAGGCCCAAGACCTGGCAAGAGAGGAGATACAAGAGATACAAGAGATACAGGAGATAGAAAGAAGAAATAAGAATGTCAGGCTGGACCAATTAAGAAACTGCGCTGCGTGAGTGTGTCTTCATTGCTCTCGTCCGCCGCTACCCCTTCAGGGAGCCCTGGACCCGCCAGAGCGGGCCTCCAGCAAAAATATAGAGACAATCTAAATGTTCAACACAGCAAATCAGTTAAATTATAGTGCAGCCAGACACTCAGTGGAATAGAATCAACCGTAAAAAGTTATGATGAAGATCTATGATCAGCCAACTTTCCGTAAAGCCCAGAGAAGAAATACTTTAGACTTTTTGGGCCACATATCACGTACCATGTCACCTACTCTTCTTCAGTTGTTTTACAACTCTTCTATTTTTTTTAAAGTTTGTTTGTTTGTTTGTTTTGACAGAGAGAGAGAGTGCAAGCAGGGGAAGGGAAGAGAGAGAGGGAGAGAGAAGAGAGAGAGAGAGAGAGAGAGAGAGAGAGAGAGAGAATCCCAAGTAGGCTCCACTCTCTCAGCATGGAGCTCCAAATTCAAGAATCATGAGATCAAGACCTGAGCTGAAATCAAGAGTCAGAGGCTTAACCAACTAAGCCACCCAGGTGCCCTACAACCCTTTAAAAAATAAAAACCACTGTGAACTGGCAGGCCGTGCAAAAATCCAGCCCACAGGTCCGGTTTCTACCCCTTGAGATAGATAAATATGCATTAATACGTTTGTGAAATGAGTTAAGTGAAATATACACCATGCAAAACTGTAGGTAAGAATGATTTAATTTTAGGTGAGATATGTGTACATGTATATACACTAGTTCCGTTTATATACGTGTGTATATATATTTACACTGATGTACTATAGACAAAAAACGATTAAGCACATTCAAGGACCATTGCCTGTTCCATCTGCTGATATGTCTGCAATGGTTGTAATTGTAATATGATAGGAAGTCATTTTTGCTTCTGTGTTTGGAATACAATCTGAAAATACGAAAAGTACTGACTTCCATCCTGAAGTCTGTTTTCTATTTCTTGTGGTCATTTTATATAAATCACATCACTTTTTTGTTCTGTTTTTCACCAATAAAAATAAACTACAACGCATGCCTCAATGAGAACCATAGGCAGGTTAACGAGAAGATGGCTGTCGAGAACTTAGGTTGTATCACAGCCTTGGGAGCGTTACTGTTATGAAGTCATTGGTTGACATCACTGGCATTTGTTTCTGATTTCGTTTTCTAAACAGTGTCTTTGGAAGCACCAGAGTTCGATATTGTTGGCTTTATCGACCGCATCAAAGTAATAGTGAAATTTCCACCAGGCATTCCCAAGATACTAAATGAGGAAATCTTACAGTTTTACTTACAGCTCATCATCGAAGAACAGTCAGGGAAGATTGTTAAGAAGGTAAGTGGCTAAAACAGCTCTGACAGCGGATATATTTGACTGTCTTCTTATAAAGAAAAAAGACGTGTGTAATGATTTGAGCAATTAGTCTAAAAGGTCTGAATCCGTGGGGTCTGACATTAAGAAAGAAGTCTCTGTAGTTCATTCATTGTGGAAATTTGTTGAGTTAGCCTAGCTGTGTGGCCCTCTTTCAAAGGATAACTCACATGCACGATATCACGGGACACACAGGAAAGAGGAAGGAATGTGCTGTGGACAAAGAGAACTGGCTAACTTCAGCACACTGGGGTGAAATTCCAGGATTCTGCAATGAGTGAAGCGGGCCCTGGCTGGAACAGCAGCTTACATGTGCGTGGCCCTTTGCCAGTTATAAACCCTTGCAAGTACCAGCCCGCAAGGGGCAGGGGCATTTCAGGCAAAGGGCACAGGGAACAGAGGTCCTGAAGCTGGAGGGGACCCAGCAGATTTGAGAACCAGGGCAGGGAGCTGGAACGGAGTAACCGAGACAGGAGAAGAGAAGGAGGCGAGGTCAGGGAGGCAGTGGGGCCCAATGGTGTTGGGCTTTGAGGGTCTGAGGCTTTGAAGTCTCAGGAAGCTGCTGGAGGACCCGAAGCTTTAACAGGGCATCCTGGCTGGCGCATTGAGAACAAACCATGGGAGCCAAAGGCAGAAGTTGGGAGACCAGGTATGAGGCTGTGGAGGTGGTAATTACTTAGTAGGAAATAGCAAATTATATGATTATAATTTTTGCTGTAATATCTACCTGGATGTAATCAACCCCTTAATCCTTTGATTATGAAAAGGAAACAAAAATAACAGAAGGAAAAAATAAGCTTATGTAGCTCAGAGACTGTATCAAGTCTCTTTAAATATTATAATCCAGTTACATCTAATTTGTATCCAACCCATGCGATACTAACTGAGATTGTTATTTCTAAAATAAGAGAGCTATGGTTTTTAGGATATTGACAACACCGTGAGAGGAAAATGATGGTGCATATGCATCTTCTTCATTAACAGAAAGTAACCTTTAGATTAAATTTAGATCAAGAAAAAAGGAAGAAGCTACTGGTGTAACACAGGTGACAGATGGCATGGCTTAGACCACCTGGCAGTAATGAGAAGTGGCTAAATTCTCATATATCTTGCAAGTGGAGCTGACAGTATTTTGGGATGGATTAGATGTGCCGTGTGGTGAAGAAAGAGACCAGAGCACCCGGATGGATGGAGTCTCCGTTAGTTAAAATGGGGAAGATGATGGCAGTACCTGGGTGGCTCAGTTGGTTGAGCATCCAACTTCGGCTCAGGTCACGATCTCGCAGTTCATGAGTTCAAGCTCCATGTCCTGGTAGCTGAAAGAAGAACGTTCCAGAAGGAGAAAGTGATCTACTGAATCAAATGCTATGAAGAGGACACATTAGATGAGGACTATCGATTGGGTATTGGATTTAGCAACATGGAAGTCCTGGTGACCTTGGTAAGAGTGATTTCAGTGGAGTGAAGGGGTGAGGACCTGGTAAGAGTGGGTTCCAGAAAGAGAAGGAAGAGAGAAATTGGGGACAGTGAGAACTAATTCTTCTAAGGAGCTTTTCTGTAAAGAGGAGAGATACTGTGTGGTGGCTATAGGGGAAAGTGGGGTCAAGAGAGAGAGACTTTATTTTATTTTTAAGTTTATTTCTTTTGAGACAGAGAGAGAGAACAAGGGAGGTGCAGAGAGCAAGGGAGAGAGAGAATCCCAAGCAGGTTCCATGCTGTCAGCTGGGGCTGGGTCACGAACCACGAGATCATGACCTGAACTTAACCAACTAAGTTGCCAACCAACCCAGGTGCCCCCAGGGGAGGGACATTTTAAAATGGAAGAAGTTATGGGGCGCCCGGGTGGCTCAGTTGGTTGAGCGTCCGACTCTTGATTTTGGCTCAGGGCATGATTTCACAGTCGTGAGTTTGAGCCCAGTATTGGACCCCTCGCTGGGTGTGGAGCCTGCTTAAGATTCTCTCTCTCTCAAAATAAAATAAAATGGAAGACGTTACAGCATGTTCATATGCATATGAGATGTTCCAGAGGGATTGCTGGAGCCATGTGCTTGAGGATATGAGAATGGATGGACTCTCATGAGCACAAGAAGGGGTTGGCCTCGGCACAGAGCAGGGACTGTGCATCCAAGGCAAGTAGAGGAGGCAAAATACTCAGGCGAGCTTCTGTTTGCTCGGTGAACCGGAAGCAAGTATGGCTGACTTCCTCAAGACCACACAGTGGCAACACCAGGTGTGAAACCCAGATGGTCTGACTCTCTGCTACTATTGGCTATTTCTCTTGAACGCGAGAGCCCTCCCTCTAAGACACTGTTTCTACTTCTGCGCCCTTTTTCTTTGTCATTGCTTATTGGTGCTGCATGAGAGTTTAGTTTGTTAGGGATTTTTCTTTTCTTTTTTAATTCATCCTTCTTCCAAACAGAAATTTACAGAAAAACATTATTACAGAAGGTGGGATATGAACTGCTGGGAATCCTGATTCATCGAACTGCTAGTGTTTGAAAACTTTAAAACGTTATGCAGAAGTTGTTTTTCTTGAAAGAAACTTCGTATCATCTCTTTAATCCTAAAATGGAACAGAACTTCCTGGGAACAGAAGAGGCAAGGTGTCTTAAGGGAGAAGATGAGGAATTAGACATCAGCCCCAGTTCTGCCCCAGCCAAGCTGTGTGGCCTTGGAAAGTTACTTAACCACTCTGAGTGCTAGTTTCCTCATCTGGAGAATGGGGATAATTTCCACTTTGCAGACAGTTTCATAATCATAGTCATTAATATGTATGAAGATACTTCCTAAAGGGGAGACATATTGTAAATGAAAAAGGATAATCTTATTTTTTAAATTTTCTTGTTTTTGCAAGATTATCTTAATGCAAGACCAAATAATCTTATAAAAATGACATCGTGGAAACATTTTTTTCTTTTTCTTTTTCTTTTTTCATTTTATTTACCTGAGAAAAAGAGAGCACACATGGGAGAGGGGGGCAGAGAGAGAGAGAGAGAGAGAGAATCACAAGGAGACTCCATACTCTATGTAGATCCCTCAACGCTTTAACCAACTGAGCCCCTCCCCCCACAGCACCCCAACATCATGGAAACTTCTATTCCTCGTTGAAATTTTTTCTACTCATTACAAAATGCAGTTGCTAGACTAGATTTCATGGTTTAAAAACGCGCATGGTATACATGTACATCTAGTTTTGTGCTAGATTGCTGGCTCCAAATAACTTAAAAATCCTTTTTCTAGTCAAGCCTAAGATCTTTCTAGCCCCATTTAAGATCTGAAGACAAATCCCCAAGGAGACTCATAGGTCCTGCCTCCAAATGAAATTCTCACTCAGTCTTCCTGATCTTTTGCTTCTTTTTACAGCACCACCCCAAGCTAAATGGAAACATCAGTGGAAATTTCACTTACGTCATCAACAAGTTAATTCCAAATACAAACTACTGCATATCTGTTTATTTTAAGTTTAAAGATACTGGAAGAATAAATAGATCTCCAGTAAAATGTACCTTCCTTCAACCTGGACAGGAAACAGGTATACAATTTTTAAAATTCATGTTTTGCTTTTACGTCGAGGGAAAACTTAGTTAATGAACAGAATCTGAACGTCGGGGAGCCCTAAAGGTAGTCCTTCCCCCAGAAGCCCATGAGAGATGCTCTCTGTTGGTCAGTCTCTGCGATGCAGCAGAATCACCAGAGGGACAATCAGATATCTACCTTTATTTTTATTTTATTTTGTTAATGTTTTTTATTTATTTTTGAGAGACAGAGAAAGACAGTGAGAGCAGGAGAGGGTCAGAGAGAGAGGGAGACACAGAATCGGAAGCAGGCTCCAGGCTCTGAGCTAGCTGTCAGCGCAGAGCCCGACGTGGGGCTCGAACCCACGAACCGTGACATCATGACCTGAGGCGAAGCCGGACGCCTAACCGACTGAGCCACCCAGGTGCCCCAGATATCTACCTTTAGACAGTCAGATCCCCCTCAAGTGCAAACGTTTTTAGTTCAGGGAGTCGGGATTAAATTCAGTTCTGGGTGCCCTTGGTTTGGCCATTATTCAAGCCAGCTGCTGGAAGGAGGCATGGTTGCAGGAATGAATTGCGTGCAGAGGTATCAGAGAGTCAAATTGTGGAGGCTGCGTGGGGCTCACTGGCGTGGCCAGCTTGCAGGAAGGTTGGCTATAGCTTGTAGACAGAAGGGAACCCCACCCGTGTGTAGGACATAGTCCCTGATGAAGACTGAAAAGTCCTTTTCTTGCAAAGGCATCAGAACAGTCAACAGCACAGTCCCCGAACCTTCCTCTGAGTGGAGAAATCTGCAGTGAGAACAGTCAGGCTTAGGGACATTCACTGGAGATATTTGCTTGGGAAGTAACGAGGTCCCTAAGGGTTTTACCAAACGTGAACATCACCAAAGAAGCCTTTCTGAATTTCCCAGCCCCGACGAGTGTTTCTTTGATTTGCCAGAATACAGACACAGACAAAATCTTGGGGGTGGGGTGGGGGGACAGAAGGAAGCAACTGTAATGATATGGCTTCTTTGTGGGTTAAGGGAACTGCATTCCCCATGGCCTGGTGCCTGGTCTGTAGAGATGCTCAGTGCGATTCTACCCTCCGGCGGTATGCAGGGTCGGGCAGGGTCGGATGATGCACAGAGCGATTGTAAAGGGAAAAGTGTCTCCTTCAAAGCATCTTTAAAGGAAGAAGGCGTTAGCTTAAATCACTATTGTAGTGTCAGTTAGAGATGGGCAAACCTAAACTCGCATATAAATTCCTTATGCCTTGTAGCTCTTACAAAAATGTGAGCCCCAAACAAATGTATGTGTTTTTGTCCTAATACCAATTCTCCAATGCCAACCAGGTGTCCAGTGATTCAGTTCATCTCTGACATGCTCTGGAGTTACTACGCCCCACAGGTGAAGGGGCTCAGTCCCTCGAGACTGCCCCCTCTTCAGGTGCCAGCTGCAAGTCTGGCCATCCACACTTCTCTGCAATCTGGCTCCAGATTCAGAGGGTCCCACATCTCCCTTTAGATTTAATAACTCACCAGGACTCATGGAATTCAGGAAGCACTCTACTTAGGATTACTTTTGTTTGTTTGTTTGTTTTAATAGTATTTATTTCTGAGAGGAAGAGAGACCCAACGTGAGCAGAGAGAGAGAGAGAGAGGGAGACAAAATCTGAAGCACGCTCCAGGCTGAGCTGTCAGCCGGAGCAGGGACTTGAACTAACAAACCTTGAGATCATGACTTGAGCCGAAGTCAGAGGCTTAACTGACTGAGCCACCTAGGTACCCCATTTATTTTAATGTTTATTTATTTTTGAGAGAGAGCGAGCCTGGGGGAGGAGGGGAGAGAGAGACAGAGAGAGAGAGAGAGAGAGAGAGAGAGAGAGAGAGAGAATCCCAAGCAGGCTCCACGCTGACAGCAGACAGCCCAATGAGGGGCTTGAACTCATGAACCGTGAGATCATAACCTGAGCCAGTCTGACGCTTAACTGACTGAGCCACCCAGGTGCCCCAGGGTTACTGTTTTATCACAAGAATACAATGAACGGCCAGATGAAGAGGCACAGAGTCTTGGAGGGTCCCCAGTGCAGTTCCCATCAAGTCAAAGTGCACCACCCTCCCGATAAGTCCACGTGTTCCCTGACCCAGAATCTCCCCCAGCCTGGCTCTTCAGAGTTCATACTGGGTTTCGTTATGTAGGCAGGATTGATGAAATCATCATCCATTAGTGATTGAACTCCATCTCCAACCCCTCACCACCCCCCTCAAAGGTCAGGGGTCAGAAGTTCCCTCTCTCTAAACACCAGGCTGGGTTTTCTGGTGACCAGCGCCCATCCTGGACCTACCCAGCGCCCTCCCTTGAGTCGCCTCATTAGCATCAACTCAGATATGGTCCCCAAAAGACACTCCTATTGCTGAGGAAATTCTAAGGGTTTTTGATGGTCTCTGCCAAGAACCAGGGGCAAAGACTAGATTTTTATTATTATTATTATTATTATTATTATTGTGTTTTTATTATTGTTACTGTTATTTTTTATTATTATTATTATTATTATTATTATTATTATTATACCATGATCTTATAGACAAATGAAACTGCAAACCAACTGAATGCAGAGCTATTTCTTCCTCTACTCACGGAATACTTCTGGACTTCCTCATGTGAGGGCGTTTTCCCCTTATGTGAGGGCGTTTTCCCCTATACCAGGCAAGTCTCCCACACCAGCTCAGTGTCCTACAATTTAACTCAAGTCTGACACTCCTGCCTGGAGTTAGGGGCTCAGTCCCACAGGACTGCCCCCCTGCCCCCACCACTTCAAATGCCAACTGAAGGTCAAAGTTGTTAGCTGGTGTCAGACCAACTGGCTCTAAATCAGAGAGTCTCACCACCCCCTCCTCAGGTTTGATACTTTGCTAGAATGGCTCACAGAATTCAGGAAAACCGTTTCTTTTCTGGATTCCTGGTTTATTATAAAAAGGCACAACCCAGGAACAGCCTAGGTGGAAAGCTCCATACGGCCAGGTCCGAGGGGAGGGCCGGGAGCACAGCGTCTGCCCAGTCTCCCAGCCCAGAAGCTGTCCTCTGGAGGTTTTATGCAGACTTCATGACAAAGGCAGGACCGATGAAATCCTTTGCCACTGGCAATTAATTCACCCTCCAGCCCCTCTCTTGTCCCCAGAGGCCCTGCGGTGGGATTGAAAGTTCCAGTCACTGTTCCCCTGGCAACCAGCCAGTGTCCTTAGGGGTTTTCCAAAAGGCACCTTATTAACATAAACTCAAGTGTGATTGAAAGGGGGTTGTTATGAACTAGATACTCCTTTTACCTTCCTTCCTCTCATCACCTAGGAGATGCTGGGGATTTTCAGAGCTCCGTGCCCTGCAGGAAGTAGGGACAAAGATCAACTATAGATATTTTTTTTTATTATAAATCACAACATCACCAATAAAAACTCAAATTAGGAATATGACGTGACAGACGAGGGTTTGCAAAACTCAGCCCCCACTTGGAAAATGAACCTAAGGCTGGCCAAAGGCACACATTCTTTGGAGGCTGACATGAGCTGTGATGACTCAGTTTTTGCCCTGCCTTTTCTGTTTCCCTGCTAAGAAATGGTCGTGCAACAGCAGGTGGTCACGTCTTTTCATCTTCACTTGGCATAAACACATCATTCTGCATGTGAAGTCAGCCTCTCCTGTTATATTACCCCAGACAGTGAAAGGACAGGCATCCCTCACTATCCAAATATTTGATGTCTCAACTCTTACTGTCTGAAACTCAGGACCCAAGGAGGTTCACTCAGTGTGGACTTCCTCACTGTCCAGCCTTGCCATGGAAACTACCTTCAACAAGCCCAACCTGGGAACCAGACAGCTTAGGATGGGGTGGGGGGATGGGGGGAGGTCTCAAAAGACAGCCTGGGACCAGTGTTAGCTTTCCCAGACTCCGTGGTGAACACTGCTAACTTGGCATCACTCATACAGCGGGGAGTTTAACCCAGAGATCGATAGAAATGTCTCCCCTTTGGTCGAGTCCGAAATTAACCCGTTGGCTCTTTCGCTAAGGCCTCGAGGGAAGGCTGTGCCCATCCATTTGACAAATATTTATTGGGAACCCGCTGTCTGCTGGATTTTCTTGCAGATGCTGGGGCTACAGCAGGGAACAAAACAAATAAAACTAACACTTCCTGACCATGTGGTGCTTACGTTGCAACAGAGAGACAGAAAAACAAAATTTAAAAAGGTACTTGCAGTCAGAAGGTTGCAATTTTGACAAGAAACTTAAGGGGCACTCAACAGTGAGCTCTGCAGAGCCCTGGTGTGGCCAACGTCCAGCCTCCGAATGACCCACTTGTTTCTTTCAAACAAACTCCCCTTTTCTACTTCTTTCTGCCTGCCATGTCTTCTGTTGAATAACAAACTTTCATCTGAGTCCATCTGGAAGATCTAAGTAGCTTTACTGAACGATTTGTGCGTCGGGCAGGATCCCATCTAGCAAGCAGAGAGGAGCTCCAAAGGGCTGCAGAAAGAGAAATGTTTGTACAGGCAGGACAAGGAAGTCAAACGAAAAATAGGATTATTTTCAGGTGAGGTCACCTCCCTTTGAGGGACTGAAGGATCTTATTCTATTAAGTGGAATACCTCCTGGTGCTGAGTAGGAAATTCCAGAATGACTAGTTCGGTGATGTGGGCCAGGCATAAAATGACTCCTTTTGGGACCTTGATTTTCTTTTTAACCATTCTAACAGGTAGGTGTTGAGCCTTTGAAATATGGCTCGTATGAATGAGAAACTGAGGGTTTGTTTGTTTGTTTGTTTTGATGATGATAATTTAAATTTAAGTAGTCCCGTGTGGCTGAAGGCTCCTGAACTGGATAAGTGTAGTCATAGAACATCATTATAAACTGGAAGAATTTTTACTTCTAAAAATTAAATCTGTCATTTTCATCATTTAAAACTATGTATATTTGGATTACTTCCATTCTTTTGTCTTTAACAATCGTTTTTCCAAAGTTTGCTCTTTGATATCTCATTCCCCTCATCTGTGATAATTCATTGAATTTATTTCAAAATAAAGTCCTTTCATTTTTCATCAACAGAGTCATCAGAATCTGCCAAAATAGGAGGGATCATTACGATGTTTTTAATAGCAGCTGTCTTCATAAGCACCATAATAATACTGAAACGGGTTGGTTATATATGCTTAAGAAATGAGTTCCCCAAAGTTTTGGTATGTAGTTATTTTTTTCTATCTTTATTTTATAACTTAAGAATTTTTATTATATTCTTAAATATTTTCACAGAAGATAAAAAATATTTACTAAAAATACTAAGATGGGGGCGCCTGGGTGACTCAGTCGATTAGGTGTCCAGCTTCACTCAGGTCTTGATCTCATGATTCGTGGGTTTGAGCCCCACATCGGGCTCTGTGCTGACAGCTCAGAACCTGGAGCCTGCTTTGGATTCTGTGTCTCCCTTTCTCTCTCTGCCCCTCCCCCACTCACGCTCTGTCTCTCTCTGTCTCTCAAAAATGAATAAATGTTAAAAAAAAATTTAATAATAATAAAATAAATAAAAACAAAAATAGTAAGATGGTTTATCACTCTGGGTAACTTTTCCATCCCTATAAATATGTATTTACAGTTGATGCTTTCTGTTTACACTTTGCCCACATATTATTTTTAATGGTCACTAGTATCCCATTGTTATTTATGTATTATTTTTCCCTTAATCATTTGCCAGCTGTAGGCCATTAGAATTGATTTCTTTTTCCTTTCTTTTCCTTGCTTTTTCTTCTTGGGCCTTTATGAATAATGCAGTATGTTTCATGAACATTTTTATAAAGATCGTCTTTCAGTTTGGATTACTTCAGGGGAACATGTATACACAACGTGGATTTATCTTATAAAAAGATAAAGAACTAATTTATAATGCCAGCAGCGCACGAAGCTCTGCTGACACTGATGAGTCATTTTTACTACTTTTGTTCATCTACCACATGTGTAAAGGTCATCCCTAGTTGCTCTCATTTGTGTTGCTTTAATTATTAGCGAAACCAGCCACGTTGCTGGTGTTCGTTTTTCCCCTGTGTTTCCCAAGGCGCATGCCTTCTGCTCAGACAAATCTGGGTATTGATCTTACTATTTCCAAAACCTCATGTCTTTTGACTCAACTTCTTTTGCCCATCATTTGTCATTTCTCTCTTCCATCGTTGTCCTTCTATATTCGTTTTATAAATTTTCATTCAGAAATATTTTATTTTCCTCTAAACTCATTGCATCTTTTTCTTCTCATTTCTTAAACAGCCACACATTTAAATATCCCTCCACAATTGATAAAATTGTACTCTTCTTTTTCTTGTTTTTATTTGTTCAAGTTGGGTTGGGGATTGTTTATTGGGTGGTGAGTGCGCGCTTCGGGAGATTTTAATTTCAGTGGGTATTTGAAGCCAGCCCAGCCCGCATTTGGCCCCGCCTCAGATGTAGATGACTCTGTATTGGGTTTCATCCACACAGTGATCCCTGCCTTTCAAGAACAGACAGTTCTGATCCTTCACTGTAACGTATCTTTCAGTCTTTTATGTTAGCAGTCAGATACGGCCCTATCTCGACCTTAATCCGCCACTTCCTGTCTGCCAAGTATTTATTCCTTTGGCCTTGAGGTCTTAGACAAATCAGACTCCAATATGCCTTGAGATATAAAGGCCCTTATCACCACACCCATTCCCTCCTAGATAAATTCTCTGCCTGATTTACCTAAACTGGTTACTAATCTCCGCCCCTCCCCCGCCCTCCCTGGGGTTCCTCCCATCCCTAAGATGCATGACCCCAAGTACTAAGAGGAAGTGATGTTATTTGGTGTCTTCCTAGTACTTCTCCATTAAGTAAAAACTCTAGGAATGGCAAAACAGAACACTCTAGGCCTTGTGTATTTTTGTGTATGTGTGTTTAATCAAGAACAGATGTTAAAGTTTTCTTTTCTTTTTCTTTTTTTTTTTTTTTGCATTTAACAAATATCTACTGAGTACCTATCATGTGTTTACATCTAGGTGCTGGTAGAGAACAAAACAAACAAAAACTTCTGTCTTCGTAGATCTAAAAGTCTGAGGAGTAAGGGTAGAGACGGTGATCATTTATGGATGATATGACTGGCAAAGTGAAAAATGCACATGAATCTAGAGATAGATCATTTGGATTAATAAGTTTAGGAAAGTTGTTACATACAAAATAATATTAAAAAATGCTTACATTTTTATACACTAGCAATACTTAGAAAATAAACATGAAGCTGCTTTTCAACATCCAAGAAATTAAGTAAGTCCACAAGTCGTAGCGTAGAGCTCTGTGAATTTTCACAAGCTCAATGCACCCATGTAATTCATGCCTAAATGAAGAAAAAGAACATAATCAGCTTCCCCAGAAGTCCCTCTCCTGCCACCTTTTAGTGACTAACCCCCACCAAGGGTAACCGCTATCCTGATTACTAGCAGCATAGATTAGTTTTATCTGGTTTTGAACTTGAAATCCTACAGTTAAGTAGAATCACATCAGTTTTTTTAAAATACCATTGCAATAGTAATAAAAATATTTTTAAATCTTTATTTATTTTTGAGAGAAAGAGAGGGAGACAGAATCCGAAGCAGGCTCCAGGCTCAGAGCTGTCAGCACAGAGCCCGATGTGGGGCTCAAACTCACAAACCTGAGATCATGACCTGAGCCAAGGTCAGGCATCCTATAATAAAAAATATTTTTAACATATTGTAGAATAAATCTAATAGAGGATGTTACAGGTCATTTGTGGAGAAAACATCTTATTGAAAGACATTAACAAAAATTTGGTCAAATAGGGAGCTCAGAAACAGACCCACACATACGGAAACATGATTAATGATGAGTAGTTGTTGCCATGGCGACAGAATCGGCTCGTTAATAAATGTATCTATATGGGAGAAAATGCAATTGGATCTCTACCTCACACCACACACAAATATCAGTTCCAGGTATATTAAAGACTCATGTGAAAGGCACTATAGGAGATTCTGTTTGACCTTGGGGTAAGGAAGATTCTCTCAGACACAAAAAGTAGAAACTCTAAAGGAGCAACATCAATACCTTTTCTTACATTAAAGTTAAGAATTTCTTTTCATCAAATGTCATCACAAAGAGAGTAAAATGATAAACCACAGGCTAGGGGAAAGTATATGTAACATAAATAATCAACAGATAATTAGCTTCCAGATTATATAAAGAGCTCCTACAAATCAATAAGAACAAAAGATGAACAACCCAATAGAAAAATTCTCCCTGAGCCTGGGGCGGGTAGAGGCGGGGAAGAGCACACTTGCCAGATTGGGCAGCCCAAGTAGGCATAGGAGAATAGAAAGGAAGATGATGTTGACGACGATTCCAGGTCTATGAAAGGAGTATCTTGACCACCCCATCGCCAGTCGCCCCACTGTAGTTAACCTAGGGCCAGAATCCGCCAACAGGGCAAGACTCAGCAGCCTCGTGTCCTCCACAGCTCCGTCCTGTTCAGCTGCATCCTGGCGGTGCGTTCTTCCAAGAGCTGGAGTAGAGTGAGCTCTGGTCTTGCCGTTCTTCTAACCCTCCTGACCCGTTAAGATTCTCCAGTCCAGGGGTCTGTGACCCGGATGCAGTCAGCTCTCTAGTCTCTCCTCACCCACACAATTCCCTGACACCCCTTAGGAATGTCCTGGCAATCCTGAATCTAAATGGCAGGTTCCCCCCAGAAGCCAGAAGCAGCGAGGGGAGCCCAGGAGGAAGGAGCGGAAGCCAGAATACTGTCCCTGCTGTAGGCAGCCTCCGCCACTCCCTGTTCATGCAGCTTGGGCAAGTTTCTTAACCTCTCTGCCTCATCTTCTCATCTGTGAAATGGGGATAAGAATAGTGAGCCTGCCTCACCGCACGGCCGTGAGAGTAAGATGAACAATAACACGAGTAACGCACAAAGACCGGTGCCCAGCGGATAGGAGACATGATGTAACTGGTAGCTACTACTGTGGCATCACCATCCTCACCGTCATCACTGAACGCTTCATCTCATTGAGTTTTCTTATGTCAAAAAGTAAAGGACAAACACTCAGAATTGATATTCTCTCTCTCTCTCTTTTTTTCTTTCTTAAGAATTTTCGTAACTTGTCATCATCCTGGGTACTTCTCGAGAAGCCACCCTTGGAAGCAGTGGCTTCCGTGGAGGTGATTCACATTAACAGGAAGAAGAAAGTGTGGGGTTATAATTATGACGAGGAGAGCGACAACGACGAGGAAGTGACCTCTCCAACGAGCGGGGGTGGTTACACTACGCACGGACTGACCAGGCTTCTGGGTCTGGCCTCCACCTCCTCAGCCACTTTGGAAGACGGCATCGAGCCGGACGCCGAGGACCCTGATCAATCCAAACCTGAGGCTGACACTGAGCCCCTGATGGCAGCAAGGCCCAGCCCCGAGCAGGCGGAATGCTGCACGAGGGGTGCCTACGAGGGAGGAGGGCGGCTGCTGCAGGACCCCGTCTCCGAGGACGAGGACGAGGACGACGACGACAGCAGCTCCGCCGAGGAGACTGGGGACAAAATTACCTTCAACGTAAATTTAAACTCTGTGTTTGTGAGGGTCCTGGATGACGACTCAGAAGTCCCCCCGACGTTACCATCTTTTCTGGAAGAGACCGCCAACCTAGAGGATTCAGATGAAATGGAAGTAAGCTTTCTGGCGGCCAGTGGGGAAGGTACACAGCCACCCTTCACCAGCCCGTCTGCAGAGTGCCCGTGGCCTGAAGACGCTCTTTCTAATGAAAGTAGCAGTTCCGAGTCCGATGCGGACATCGGGGATGGTTATATAATGAGATGAACCCAAGAAGAGTTGGTTAACGTGGACTGATGATGAATACTTCCAGGGGTCTCCCTCCGCCTACCCAGCCAGCGATCTCGAAGGGACGGTGCTGGAGACTGCAGTCTGCTCGGTGACTCCTGGTGATGTCATCCATGCAGATACCCAGGACGGCCCCACGGGACCCTCCTAGCCTCTGCAGTGTATTGTTTACATGTCCCAAGGGATGCACTTTGCAGGGAAAAGGCCCTGTCCATTCCCTTCACCCTCCGCATTTATGTTTCTGCATCCCGTCTCCCAGGGTAAGGAGCAGGGTCCCCTGCGGCTTGCGTGGGTGGTCCAGGACCCTGCAGATTAATGAAATTAGACAGGGTGGGAATGCAGAGTGTAAAGGAAGACAGACACTCAGCAGGGTTCAGAGCAGCAACAGTCAGCAGAGGTGAGTCCAGCAGGCTTAAGGAAGGCGCCAGCAGGGCAAAGGCAGGAAGGGAAGGTGCCAGAAGGAAAGAAAGAGGACCCACAAAGAAACAGAAGCACAGGTTTCGCGTTGGAAGTGGGGAAGATGGAGCCCGGTCTTGGGCTCCTCCCAGATGTCGCATTCTGTCACCTACACTCAGAGAATTCCACTCAGCTGCTTGTCCAGCCCTCCTCAATATGAATGAGGAAGACAAATTTGCACACAGAAATAACCCTAGTGTCAGGCAGGTGACTAATAGGAAATATTTGCATGAGGGAGAGGGATCAGTGCCAAACTTTAAGAGAAAAGGAAAAAAAAAAAAGCGAGAGAACAAATGCAAAACTGTTTCAAGGCCCTCAGGGGAAATAAGGTAGAAAATCCCTGGAGGTCCTAATTAGCAATTTAGGAAGAGCTGCGTGTGCTGATTCTAACTGTCCTATGTGTAACCACAGTTTCTGTGGATGGGGGTGGAGGTGTGGGGGAGGGGCAGGGGGCAGGGAAGTTCCAGAACATCATGTAGCAAACAGTACAAGAACTAGGACTCAGAGGTCTGACTCTACTGCTGTTTCACTGTGTGACCCCAGGTAGTTTGCTTAGCCTCTCTGAGCCTCAGTTTCTTCATTTAGGAAATAACCCCTTATTGGGCTAGGTAATCTCCAAGATCCTGTGGTACTAGGAGAAACATTAGAAAATACACAAGAATTGGGGCACCTGGGTGGCTCAGTAGGTTGGGCGTCCGACTTCGGCTCAGGCCATGATCTCGTGGTCTGTGGGTTCAAGCCCCGCATCGGGCTCTGTGCTGACAGCTCCAAGCCTGGAGCCTGCTTTGGATTCTGTGTCTCCCTCTCTCTCTCTCTCTGCCCCTCCCCTGTTCATTCTCTTTCTTTCTCTCTCTCTCAAAAATAAACATTAAAATAAAATTCAGAAAATACACAGGAATTGAAGACTCTGGTGAAGGTGCTGCAACCCCGAGAGGCCCCCAAGGCGAACGAATTGTGCGGGACCCCCTGTCTCACCCCCCTCAGCCCAAGAGCAGGTTCTCAGATCTGTTAGGTCCATTCAAAAGGGGGAAAACAGCAATTATGAGTCCTAGTTCAAGGATTTTGAAGGGATTATTTTTATAACTGTACAAAAGTAACTCAGAGGGGAGGCTGGTCGGTTAAGCATCCGACTCTTGATTTCAGCTCAGATCATCACCTCATGTTTCAGGGGGTAGAGCCTCGTGTCCAGCTCCACTGCTGGCCAGGGAGCCCGCCGAGGAATCTCTCTCCCTCTCTCTCTGCCCCGCCTCTCCTTCCACGTGTTCTCTCTCTCTCTCTCAAAAACAAAAGTAACTCAAAGGAGAGGGATGTGAGAGGGGAAGGGGCTTTTAATAACCTAATGAAATCACGTTGGGAAGGAACTTTATCATGGAGAGTGTCCATTTCTCATCTATCGGATTTTCAAAGACTTCCAGAGTGATCTTTCGGGATAAACTTTTTGTGGCTGTGTTTATGTATGTGTGTGTGTGTCTCAATTTTGTATAATTGTCATAAGTTGAAGGATAATAAATACTTTTTAATACAAACTTGGTAATGCCTCCAGAGTTATTTCACCTTAGAGGGGGTAAATACGCAGCTGATGTGTGGCTCTGCTGGCATCTCTAGGGTTGCTCAGAAGTCATTCTGTGTGCGGTGTCCTGTAGGGGCCACGGGAACATTCCTCCTCCCTTGCTGTGTTCATGGTGGAACATTCCAGGGTCGGCGTCAAGCAGTGCCTTACATCACCCGGTACTTTACTCTGCTCTGGATTTTCCAACCTCACCGCTGACCAAGCCTTGAAAGAGGAAATTAACCTTTCTCAGCAATCTTGTGAGAGAAACAAGTTTTTGCCCTATAAATAACTTGGTTCTGTGTCGTTGATCCCTCCCTCGGTGGGAGGGGGTAAATAGATCTTTTTAAACTGTCTTTGCTAACAGAGTGCTTTAAAATCAGCTTCTTTGCAGGGAAAAGGGGTTCTAGAGAAACCTTGGAGGCAGTTTTCACTGGAGAAAACCGGGGGAGTATGAACAGTGTCAAGAAAACCCACTACCACCCATAACCTCAAATAGGCCCAACCTCTGGTGGGCGTTGTAAGCTATTTATCCAACTTGGAAAAGCAGGCGTTTAATGTCGGCGGGGTGTCCCCCCAATCGGGGTACCGTACGTACAGTTTTGCAAGCATTTTACTGCCAGCGTTTTCCACCCACGCGTTAGGGGAAGCAAGACCCCTTCCCTCCACGTTTCCAGTGGCCAGGCCCCTCCAACACCTCCGGGTCCCCCGGGCGCTTGGGTGCGCGGTACTCCGGCCGGGGGCGGAGACCTGAAGGGGGCGTATACCTGGAGGGGCGTGGTCTCGTATGGCCCCGCCCCACCAGTCCCCGGAAGCGGCCGTGGCGGGCGCAGCGGAGGAAACAGAGGCGCTGCGGGGCGCGGGCACCGGGGCGCTGGCCCGGCGGCTGCCGCGGGCCCCCCGAGCGCCCTCCTTGCTCCCGGCGCGGCCATGGCGCGGGGCCTGCGGAGCTGGCTGGGCAGCTGCCTCCTGGTGTCAGGTGAGGGGTCCGCGGGGAGGGGGCGCGGGCTGGTCCGTGCGCCGCGCCCTCGGGGGCTCCCGGCCGCCGCGCGGCCCGACGTGCGCTGGGGTAGCGGAGGCCGGGCTACGACGCCGGCCGCGACGGCCCCGGGGCCAACCCTGAGCGGACCCCGTAGGCGCCCTGGAAGTGGCCGAGTGCCCGGTCCGGCCTCCAGGGCCTCCGATTCGGTGCTCAAGCACCCCCGCACCTGAGCTCTGCCCGTCCCCTGCACAGCTGTGTGGCTTCTGAGTTCTAAGTCCGCTGGAACCTTGTCTGCCCGCCTGTACGTTTCTTGCTCGGGTTGAGATAACCATGGACGCCTCCTTCCTTTCTGATGAACTCACCGGCCGCCTTCTCGGATACCACACTCTCCCGGCTCTCCTCCTACCTCTCAGGCCGTTTCGACCTAGGATCCTCCACCTCTGCCAGCTCCCTATATGGTCAAGTTCAGGCGCGCCACCCTCTTACCCCACACTATCCCTGTAGGGGATACCAGCTGAAGCCTGGCATTCAATACCGGCTATAGGCCTGTCTGTGATGCAAACGTGTATCTCTGTTGGCACCAGAAGGGCCGGCGGTAGTTAATCATACCTTTCCCTCCACTTTTGTGTGTTTGACATTTTCTGTTAAAAAGTTTTAAAATGGTTTCTTTATTTTATTTTATTTTATTTTATTTTATTTTATTTTATTTTATTTTCTGAGGGGTTGGGGGGAGAGGCGCAGAGGGGGAGAAAATCTTAAGCATGCTCCACGCTCAGCGCTGAGCCCAGTCCCACGACCCAGGGATCATGACCTGAACCGAAAATAAGCGTGGTCTCTCAACCAACTGAGTCACCCAGACGCCCTTAAGAATGATTTCTGTCTCTAGCCCAGATCTCTCGTCTGTGTACCAGGCTCCTTCCTCCTGGTGGCCATCCCTGCTTGCATATCTCCAGCATCTCAAACCTAAGGCAGCTAAATTGGGACTCTTTCTTGATGTCCTTGCCCCAGACCTGGTAGCAGCATCAGGAGCTTAAGCCAGGAATGAATATTAATGTCTCCACACCAAATGCATCAGAAAGTCTTGAGTCTATGCCTCTGGAAATATATCTAAATCCCACCACCCAAATCCAGGTCACCCACCACCCAATCCAAAAGCCCTTCTTTACTCTCACTCTCTGCCCCACCCCGGCCCCAACCTCCCAGATAAAATCCAGACTCCCCCAGCATAGCTAACATGTGTCTCTCTTTCCCTCACCTACGTGCCCATTTGAAGACCTGGAGCTATAAGGCAGACCTGAGTGTTGGACATGGTCATTTACTTGTGCAACTCTTTTGAGGAACAAAACGGCAGACATTTTCCTTTTATTTTTGCAGCCTTAGGCATGGTGCCGCCTCCTGAAAACATCAGAATGAAGTCCGTGAATTTCAAGAACATTTTACAGTGGGAGGTGCCTGCTTTTCCCAAAGGGAATCTGACATTCACAGCTCAGTACCAGAGGTGAGTCTGGGGTGTTCTTGGGCGGGAAGGCCCTGAGCTGGTCACTGGGCTGGACCACAGGAGAGAGAGTCTGACTGCGGTCACTGACGTGACCCTAACATCCCACAAGGAGCCTCCTGGCTGGCCTTCTTTCTGTCTGGGAAATTCTTATGAAAGTTCTGCTCTCTGAAAAAAAGACAAGTAGTGTCCTTTTTACTTTTTCTTCTCCTGTGGGCCCATAGCTTGACAATCTCAGGGCCACGGGGAGATGCAGACCTTATGTCATGTGGCTGTGGCTGTCCCTGGCCGCAGTGTAGGCTTGTTACAAAGCAAATATATCACATTTGTCACTATTGATGTTTTTTAAGAGAAAAATGCCACTGATATCATCTCCACTTATTAGAGTAGTATTGCTAGAAGTCAACAATTTGCAAGAGGAAGCCTTCCAGGAAAAGTGAAACATGAGGAACAGGAAGGCCCTGGCCATCCTACCACCCACCCCCTCCAGCAGATGATAACAGAACCCCCCAGTGCTATGGGATGCAAATAATTTACTTAGTGGGTGCTCAGTCACTCTGTGGCCATGTCCCAAAATTGAAAGTAAGCCAGCTACGGCGGTCAAAAGCTCTGGCCTCCGAAAGAGCACAGAGGGTTATGAAGGAAGGGTGAGTGTCACCAAGACAATTATCTGTGGTGTGCTTACTTCTCAACACCTGCCCTGCCTGCTGATTTTTCCCTCAGCAGCCCGCTGTCAAGCGCTGCAGGCTGGACCGCAGGTGACTCACCTTTATGCCAAGTGCAAACAACAGCAGGAGGCCACAGGGTGATGAGGTGACAACACGTGTCTCCAGGGTGACTCAGAATCTCACAGAGATAGTCCGTGCCTCACATCAAGCAGGAGGAAACGCGGGGCCCAGATCCCATGAATCCCGCACTTCTCATCCAGCTCTGGTTTGCAAACATACCCCAGGCCTGCTAAGTCAGAGAAGAAGTAGGAAGAAGCATGAAACTGTGTTTTGTAACTTTTTAATTCCAAGTAATCCTCAGCTAACGGAACATTTTAAGGTTTCTAGTTCAGTAACAAAGGACTTCCAAATAGCTTACATCCAGATGCACCGTTTTTTTTAAGGCTTGCCTGCCTTTAAGGTTTCTCCCCATCTCTCTGTCATACATCATGCTTTTTTGCCCCTTAATCTTTCATGCTGAACTTCCTAAGAACAAGGATAATCTTTGACATAACCACAGAACTGCTGTCAAGGTCGGCAGCGTTAACACTGTACAGTAATTTCCTCTGACCTCCAGTCTGTACGTGGTTTGGCTTTGTCCACCCATTTTCTTAAGGGTTTAGGAAGCGTCATTCTGTGACTCCTTTTACCCTGCTGGGTGGTTTCTCCCACTGATTGGTTTGATAATTTCATGTCTGTTTCTGTGGTCTTGACGGCTCTAGAGATTTCACTGTGGAGCATTAATCTCCCCCTCCCTCTGTCTCTCTCCCCTAGAGTTTATTCTTTGGCATTCCATTCTGTGCCCTTGTGGTAGAGGTGTTTGGTTTAGAGGGTCCTCTTTTAGGTGCGAGTTCCCAGTGGCTTCCCAGGAACCAAGGGCCAGTCCCTGGGTTCCACGTGTCCCGAGCACGGAAGTGTGGACCGAGCACAGGCTTTGCTGAGGAAGACACAACAGGTGCTGGACGTGTCCCTGGGGAGGAAATTTGATCCTGAAAAGTCGGATTACTGTTCCGTGGCTTGTGAAAGGTTTATTTGAACTTGGCCCGAGAAGTTAGATAGCACAGAGTCTCCCTTTTTTTTTTTTTAATTTTTTTAATGTTTTTTATTTATTTTTGAGAGACAGAAAGAGACTGCGCAAGCAGGGGAGGGTCAGAGAGAGAGGGAGACACAGAATCTGAAGCAGGCTCTAGACTCTGAGCTGTCAGCACAGAGCCCGACGCGGGGCTCGAACCCACGAACTGTGAGATCATGACCTGAGCCGAAGTTGGACGCTCAACCGACTGAGCCACCCAGGCGCCCCACACAGACTCTCTTAAATGTGTTTACTGGTGGGGGTGACCGGAGGAAGGGCGCTTTCAGAGGACGTATTGGTGATTGTGGAATCATCTTTGAAAACTAGATGTGAATATGGGGAATGGGTCATATTACCTATTTAACAGGGAGAAAAGTATTTTTTTTATTTTTTTAATGTTTATTTATTTTGAGGGAGAGAGAGAGACAGAGTGCAAGCAAGGGAGGGCAAAGAGAGAGAGGGATACACAGAATCCAAAGAAGGCTCCAGGCTCTGAGCTGTTAGCACAGAGCCTGACGCAGAACTCAAACTCATGAATCGTGAAATAGTGACCTGAGCCGAAGTTGGACGCTTAATCAAATGAGCACCCAGGTGCCCCAGAAAAGTATTTTTAAATGCAATAAAGCGACCTGTGAAGGAGCAAATTGTTACAGAACAACTTTTGAAGTACCCTGTGTTCCAGCCAGTTGATGCATTCGTTTATTTTTTAAATTTTTTTTATCGCTTATGTATTTATTTTGAGAGAGGGAGAGATAGAATGAAGAAAGGAAAGGCAGAGAGAGAGGGAGAGAAGGAGAATCCTAAGGAGGCTCCAAGCTGTCAACACAGAGCCTGATGTAGGGCTCCAACTCATAGATCGTGAGGTCATGACCTGAGCTGAAATCAAGCGTCAGATGCTTAACTGACTGAGCCACCCAGGCGTCCCGATGCATTAGTTTAAGTGAAGGAAGTAGCCACATGTGAGAAAGCCCCCTTAATGCAGTGACCCCCTGGAGTTTCCAAATGGTGGGATGTCAGGTGACCGTTGAAGAGTCGATTGACAACAGGTTTGTGGTATATTAAGTGAAAAAAGCAGATTGTAGAATAGTATGATCCCAATTATCTCTACACACTTTTAGCAAGAAATTGTTCTAGGCATCGCCAAGAATGTGGCGAGGTGTGGTACGGCACCTAAGGCCATGGGTTCTGAAGTCAAACAGACCTAAGTTCCCTGGGGTGAGTTTCTTAGGTCCTCCATACCTGTGCCTCATCTGTGGGGTGGGGTGCCTGGGTGGCTCAGTCAGTTAATTTTCCGAGTTTGGCTCAGGGCATGATCTTGCAGTTTGTGAGATCAAGCCCCGCATCGGGCTCTGCGCTAACAGCTCGGAGCCTGGAGCCTGCTTCAGATTGACAAGTGGGCTGTTATTACTTTTTATCATCATCCACCATCATTGTCACCTCTAAGGACAGCCAGATTGGCTTTGGGACCAAGACAGAAGGAGGTCCACTGAGGAGCCAGTCAGACAAAATCTTTACTGTTTGCAAGCCAGGAGCCTGGGTTTCCTGGGGTCAGGTGCAGCTGATCCGACCTCCTCAGGCCGTTGTGAGGTTAAGTTATGACACCTGGTCGCTTTTCCCAGACATTGTTTTCCTTCTTCGACTTCACGTTTCTGCCACCCTCCCTTCCGTGATGGGTGTTGGGGCTCGAACTCTGTTTTAAACAAATTGTTTAAGACACGTCTATATAAAAATGAATTGTTTTAGTTTTTCCAGAGTAATTGCAGCAATAGTCATTTATAGGACATTGTTTGAAATTACCGTAATATACTTATTTTGGCCACTCTGTATATCAGTTTCGCAAACTGTCCCACATAATCAAGGAGGGAAGCTTTCTTGGTCAAATGTATTGAATACTCATCCCTACTTTGGAGAGATACATGCTCAATAAGATATGAAGGTCACTGAGAAGTTGTGTTACGAAGACAAACACCTCTTTATCTTTAACCTAGTTTCTGCCCCAAATCGTTTGACCACGAGACAGATTATTTTTGAAACAACTTATGATATCTCAAGGATCACACAAGTCCCATGGAGTACAATTTGGGAAATGCTCATATAAATGACGCATCAAAACTGATGATTTAGAATTTGGTTTATTTTTCTCATGTTATCCTCCATTATCCTTTGGTAGCAGGGATTAATAAACTACCAGGCAGCCTCAGACCAGAGTGAGAACTTTTCATGATTTTCTTTTTCTGATTTTACAGTTACAAAAAATTCCAAGACATGTGCGTAAGTACTGCCTTGACGGAATGCGATTTCTCAAGTCTTTCCAAGTATGGTGATCACACCTTGAGGGTCAGGGCTGAGTTTGCAGATGAGCACTCAGACTGGGTGAACATCACCTTCTGTCCTGTGGATGACAGTAAGTCACTTTTTTTCCATTTCGTTATAATTCCGTCATCATGCGTTGGGTTTTTTTTTCCCCCATGGGATAGCCCGTCAGCAAGAACTCTTTGAGCTCCTGCAAAGTGGGTGGCCTTGCACAGGGAGCTTCGGGAATATTAGAAGGGCTACGGTCATTAAGAAGTTTGTGAGAGAGACAGGAAGGAATAGTCACAAAGCCAATATGATAATTAAGTATAAATCTAAGAACGTTCGGGCTTGTGGGTAAAGAAGGAGTTGAGGCCAGTGTTGTGACTGAAAAGAACTGGAAGGAATGATGGAGTACATTTTCTGGGAGGAAGTCCGCTAGGAGTTAGGACACAAGGAAACGTGACGTGACCGGTAGAAGAATCCAGGTTATTCAGGGCATGTGTGGAGACAGGCTGGCTGGATGTAGACAGCTGGCTTGCCCAGAATGAAGGACAGAACAACGGGTTTGGTGAATGTCAGGTACATTGAGTCAGGCTGGCTGGTAAGCATCAAAAAGAATGTTCCTGGGTTAGATGTGGGGGCTGTGGGACTCACCAGAGGTCACGAGATGAGCATGATTAGAACATCAGTAATTGAAACCTAATTAAACCACCTTATAGCAATGGAGAGAGTAAGCGGATAAGGGTAACAAGCACCCTAACAAGACTCAAGTGCAGTCTTCCAAGGAGTCGCTGGAGAGAAAGAAGTATTGGAAGGATCATCTCCACGCAGGGCAGGGTCTTTATTCTGCTCCCTGTGCTGGACCCCGGGGCTCCCACAACTTTGCCCTCCCTGATGGGGAATGCAGCTAGGATACCCTTCTGCCCTTTCCCAGTTCTGTTCCAGGCATGGACCACAGAACTCTTATTTCTGGAGTCAGAAATTATCAAAGTTATATTATCTCTTCTAAAGGTTATCTTTATAAAAGTTGTGAAAGATAAACATGGAGAAAACAGGCAGCTTGGGGTGCCTGGGTGGCTCAGTTCAGTGTCCACCTCTTGATTTCGGCTCAGGTCATGATCTTGCGCTCTGTGAGATTGAGCCCCGAATTGGGCTCCTGTTCACAGCATGGAGCCTGCTTGGGATTCTCTCTCTCTTCCCTTATTCTCTCTCTTTCCTCTGCTCATTCTCTCTGTCTCCCTGTCTCCCTCTCTCTCTCTCTCTCTCTCTCTCTCTCAAAATAAATAAATAAACCAAAAAAAATTAACAAGCAGCTTAACAGGAGTCAAGTTTTCAAAACATCATATAGATTTCTGCTCCTGTAATTGCTAAGTGACTGACTGGGTCCTGACTGGTTCCAGTTCCTATTTGGGGACCCATCTGTGGGAATTCCCTTCAGAAACTGATACACAATGGTTGAACAGCTTGCCCAAAGGTCTTGCAAGTAAGGCATGGCCCAGCGGGTATCGAGAGCCAGGCTGCCATGTCCATGCTCTTAGCAACAACTGTCCTGCTCTGGGTATTTGCCTCTTGAAGTTTACACGACAGGAAAGTGTTGTAAGATGTCACGTCGAATCTATTTACACATTTTGCTTTGAAAAAAAATATCTACTAAATGTTCTCATCCGGTTTTCAGCTACTAGCAGATTAAAAACAAGAATAGAATGCTGGAAGCAGACCCACTAACAGCCTCAAAAGAAGTTATAGCAGCCAGAGAAAAATACAGGATATGACTCAAATAGCACATCACCCAGAGACATTTATTATTCATTGTACAGTTGTTAGTGGGCACCTACTAGGTGTCAGGCACATTCCTAGTGCAGAAGCTGTAAGAGTTAACAAGACAAAATCCCTGCCCTCATGAAGCATACACTCTAATGAGGGAAGACAGATAATAAATAGATATGTATTTTGTAACAGATTTGAATGTGGCTCTCGAGAAAATAAAGCAAGGCACTGGGGCAGAATGTGTTGGGAGCTGCTGGTTACATAGGGCGGTAAAAGATAGTCTCTTTGCAACAGTGACATTTGAACCAAGACCCAAATGAAGTGAAGGTACCAGCCACATGAATATTCCGTAAAAGAGCATTTAGGCAAAACAGCTTCAGACTTTGTTGGAAAACGTATATGATCAATTATGTATGTTAGGCACTAAAAATAATAGCCTTCAGCCCCGCAAAGGAAATGAAATTCAACCCAACAGAAAGAAAAAAAGAGGAGAGGAGCAAACAACAAAAAAAAAAGTCTTTACAGAAAACAAATTATTATAGTTGGAATAATTACAAATATATCAGAAATCACAATGAATATAAATGGACTAAACTTGATTTAATAAAACAAAAGGCTATCAGATTTTTTTAAGAAATAAAACCCATCTACCCCACTTGGGCACGCCAGTCAATGTCATAGCTATCTTACATCCAAGGGCAGAGTCCTTCAGTAGAGCGTTGGTCTGCGGTTATGAAAAATAAATGTTTACGTTTTTAAATATGATTTTGGACTGTCATTTTGCTTTGTTCTCTTACCTAGCCATGATTGGACCACCTGGAATGCAAGTAGAAGCACTTGCTAATTCTTTACATATGCGTTTCTTAGCCCCCAAAATTGAGAATGAACCTGAAACATGGACCATGAGGAATATTTATAACTCGTGGGCTTATAATGTGCAATATTGGAAAAATGGCTCTGATGAAAAGGTAAGCTCAGCAAATCATATGCATTTCAGATGTAGGCTTCCCCTCTTTGCCTAATGTTAGTCTGAGGCTGTGATATGGAGAAAGGGGGCTAGGAGGCCATCCAGTAAGGGTCTTTGCAAAGTGGAAGCACATTATGGTCCAGAGGATTTAAGGCCGGGTCCTCTGAGTGCCAGGAGCTTCCCAGTCTGAAGGATGCCTAGAATCTGGCTCATGCTTCCCAGGCCCCAAGGAAAATGTGTAACGCTTTCAGGGTACTAGCACAGTGAGAGCAAGCCTTCTCTCCCTGAAGGGAAGTTGCAGGAAAAGATAGTTAGAGCTGACTCAGCAGTCGCCTGAGTGATGTTGGAGTCTGCTAAATCAGGTGACATGTTGCATAACTGCTGTCCTGTGGTATGAACCCCTGTGCACGCCGTAGAACAGTCAAGTTCATGGTCATGGCAGCCGCACCCCTGGATGCTAGATGAAGAGTATCACATTTTACCCATCTGACCCCATCACTCTCCTCCTCTCCAGGGGATGGTTCCTTTAAAAACATGAGCTAGGATGGGGCGCTTGGGTGGTTCACTTGGTTAAGACTCCAACTTCGGCTCAGGTCATGATCTCACAGTTTGTGGGTTCGAGCCCCGTGTTGGGCTCTGTGCTGACAGCTCAGAGCCTGGAGCCTGCTTTGGATTCTGTGTCTCCGCCTCTCTCTCTGCCCCACCCCAGCTTGCGTGCTCTCTTTCTCTCAAAATTAAAATAAACATTAAAGAAATGAGTTAGGAGTTTGACCACGTTGGATGTTGCTCCTGCCATCGTGACTCCAGTCCCATCTGTGCCTCGGCTGCTTCATGGCTGCAAATGGGCATGATAACCCGCGTCATTAATACAGTGGGACTAATAACCTCCTTCCCAGGATTTGGAGGAGTTTAATGACATAATGAAAAATAAGCTTGTCCCGTTACCTGAACAATGCATGTGGTCCACACACGGGGTTCCCTGCCCCTTCTGTAGGCATATGAAGGCTATTTTCCTTCATCCTTGGTCAGGTTTTATCCTTATGCTTAGCACTTCCAAGCTGAATGCCATTTGTGTTCCTAAACTGACTTAACGTATGTGTCATGTAAGTTAGGCTACATATATGTTCTCTCCTTATATTAAATGTTGTTTTTATCACTTAACTCAAGTGTTTGGGAGGAAGGGGTCACATATGTGTATTGTTTTAGGAATTGTGTAATTAAATTCATAGGTACATACTGCTCAGTTCTTCTAGTATCTCAAGTTAATTTTTCTCCAAAAAAGTGCTCTGTTAAATGATGTAGGAGATTAGCCGCCTTCACGGAATAGATGATTTTGCTTAGAGTCAAGATCCTAAGAATGTATTCCTAGAAAGCAATAAAGAATAATAAGGGTTTTTCTTAAGGTTATATACTTATTTTGAGAAAGAAAGAGAGAGAGAGAGAGAGAGAGAGAGAGAGAGAGAGAGAATCCCAAGCAGGCTCCGTGCTATCAGCACAGAGCCCAATGTAGGGAGATCATGTCCCAAGCCGAAACCAAGAATTGGGTGCTTCACTGAACCACGCAAGCCCCTCCAGAATAGTGAGTTTTATAGCCGCTTATCCAGTGCAGGTGTCTCTGTTAGGCTCTCGGAGGCAAAGATAAGACAAGATTTAGCATATCTTTATTAAGGATCAGTTTCCGTAGCTGTCGTGCCTCCTGCACCAAGCGTGAAATGCAACACTCCTTTTATCTTTAGCTTCTTATCCAGGATGTGCCCGCAGGATAGGCGTCTGGTTGCACGTTTGTCCTGTCACTTCTGCCTGTTGTGTGGAAGCCTTTGGCATGACATGCCGAGTGCTGGAGAGGCTGCTGCTCCCCAGTTCCTCCCAAACTGGTGTCTGCCGTGTCAGCATTACTGGTTTATACGGGCTGTAGACTCAGCGTTTGTGTCCCCCCCCACCCCCAGACTCCTGTGTTAACACCTAATCCCCAAAGTGAAGGCATTAAGAGGTGGCCTTGAGGAGGCATGGGACTCGTGCCCTTATAAAAAGCTCCCCTCCCCCTGACATGCTAAGACTCAGTGTGCAGGTGGCTGGCCGTGGATGAGGAGCGGCCCTCCCCAGACCCCAGATCTGCCTGGACCTCGATCTGCGACTCCTCAGCCTCAAGAACTGCGAGCAACAAATGTTTCTTGCTTATAAGCCACCTGTTCTGTCACGGCAGCCTGCAAGGAATAAGACAGTCTGGTTCCCTTCTAGAAGGCAGTGTTAAAGGGCTGCCATCTTAGACCCCCAAGCTAATCGCATGAAAGGCTTCGGGAAATTCTATTTCCTCCTGACGGGAGAGAGTGGGCAGATAAAATGAGAAGTTGCCCAGCTGTGAAAGGCACCTGGAAAAGGCAGTCAGAGTGGATTTGAGCAGGGCCCTCCCTGTCTGTCCTTCCCTGCCTGCCACTGTGAGTCAGCCCTGAGTTTAGTCTTTGAAAGAATAGCACTGTAAGGTTTTAGGGGTATTGGATTTCTAGAAATGAAAACCAGGGTTTTTACGGGCACCTGGGTGGCTCAGTCGGTTAAGTGTCCGGCGTCGGCTCAGGTCATGATCTCACAGTTCGTGGGTTCGAGCCCCATGCTGGGCTCTGTGCTGACAGCTAGCTCAGAGCCTGGAGCCTGCTTCGGATTCTGTGCCTCCCTCTCTCTCTCTGACCCTCCCCTGCTCATGCTGTCTCTCTCTGTCTCTCAAAAATAAATTAAAAACCTAAAAAAATTTTTTTTTAAAAACCAGGGTTTTAAAAAATTTTTAATTATTGGAAGCTACACCATACTCTTCATGTCGTTGGTGGAATAATCCAGTTCTCATCCTCCATGAGCTTAGCTTTCTCGTACAATAAAGGAATAGAGACAAGTTTTCAACAAACCCAACCCTAAAAGAAAAATAACCAATTACTAAAGCGAAAGATGAGTCTGTGCTCACTTCCTGTTGGAGTTCTCCCTGTGTAACGCATTTTAAGTAGGACCCTTCTATCCAGAAATGATAACCGTGATGGAAACGTGGGTGGTAGGTGCCCTATTTCCTCTATTTTGCTGGAAATTGTCTTGGTTTCCCACATTCAGGAATATTATCAATTATGATATCTTATATTCAAACTAAGCTGAGTCAGGGATGTCCCACCAGAAACAGGCTGCGATGTGTGCCCTGTAGGGGAGGAGGGCCACCACTAGACGAGAGCATCCCAGGGGCTCAAGTAGAGAAGTAATTCTAAGGAAGCGTTGGGCAGCGAGGGTCAGAAACCTGCTCTGGACCTAGAAGGAAAACCACGTGGAGTCTCACAATAAATGACTGGTGTCATCAGTTCTGGGACCGCTGTACCAGAGTCCCACAGAGTGACCAGGAAGGTGTTGTCTCAAGGTTCTGGAGGCCAGACATCGGAGGTCAAGGTGTCGGTAGTGGTAGACTGAGGGCACTGAGGAAGAATCTGTTTGTGCCACTCTCCTAGTTTCCGGATTACTGGCTGTCTTCAGTTCCTTAGCTTGTAGAAGTCACAACCCATCTGCCTCCATCCTTACGTGGCACGTGCATGTCTGTGTGCAAATTTCCTCTCATATAAGGACGCCGATCCTATTGGAGTAGGGCCCATCCTAATGAGCGCTTTTAACTTTAGTACCTCTGGAAAGATCCTGTCTCCAACTAAGTCACTTTCCAAGGTACTAAAGCTTAGCACTTCAGCATAGGAATGTAGTGGTTACACATATTCAACCCATACAACTTAATTCTTCTTTAAAAAGGAGTCGGGTGGTCTGGATGGCATTTAAACTAGAGAGCTCAGGAAATGAAGGGGCTCATCAGGACCGCAGTCCATCCTTGTCCTTTGCCTTAAAATGGTCTCGGGGTCCCCTGACATGAACTTGGAGGAACACCTGCTTCCTTCATCTTCCTGTTTTGAGCCCAAAGTAAAGATTATAACTGGTGAATAGGGGAGGAACAAAAGCTGATGTCCCTTCACTGCAAAGGCATGTTTTTTTAATTTTTGTCCTCATTCCTAGTGGCTGACTACTCGTCAGTATGACTTCGAGGTCCTCAGAGATCTTGAGCCCTGGACAACTTACTGTGTTCAAGTTCAAGGGTTTCTTCCAGATCGGAACAAAACTGGGGAATGGAGTGAGCCTGTCTGCGAGCCAACGACCAATGACGGTGAGTCTCGAGAATCACCATCTGTACTTCTGCCTCCTCTGAGCCTCCGAAATAGCCTTATAGACGCCACCCCCAAGCGTTAGCGTTGTTAGTGCTGGTGTAGTGTTAGTGTTCGTATAAATGTTCTTGGACCGGAACGCATCCAGCTCAATCTGCAACCCAGGTCAGCCTGACCGATCAGCTTCCTGCCGGAAGGACCGCCACCTTCTGAGGCAGCTCGGTCTCTCTTAGACCAGAGGATGGGATGGACACTGGGCTCGGCCCCCTGGCGCCCACCAGCACCGTGTCCATTCTGTGCTCTCACATTCGCCGGTTGCAAGTCTCATCAGCCCCCCAAGACCACCCAGCAAAGTAAGCCAGACCCCCAAGAAGCCCTCCCTTCCCAGGCTGCATGTGTCCAGTCCCTTCAGGCACACGAGGGAGAATTTGGAGACCTTTATCACTGTCTCCGGCAAGGGCTGCTTGTCTTGGCTACCAGGATGTCAACATAGCCCCTCACGGTGCCTCCACACTCCCTGTTTCTTTCTTTTTATTTTTAATTTTTTTAAATGTTTTATTTATTTTTGAGAGAGAGAGAGACAGCATGAGCAAGGGAGGGTCAGAGAGAGAGGGAGACACAGAATTCAAAGACAGCCCAGGCTCTGAGCTAGATGGCAGCACAGAGCCCGACTTGGGCTCAAATCCACAAACCATGAGATCATGACCTGAGCCAAAGTCAGATGCTTAACTGACTGAGCCATCCAGGCGCCCCGAAGCTCCCTGTTTCTTAAAACAAAGAGAGAGAGAGGGAGGGAAAGAAGAAAAGAGGGAGAGGAGAGAGTCTCATTGGCCTGGACTTGGTGATCATTTACATACAGACACATTGCACACGGGATCATGTGTGTCTGCACCCAAGTGGCAGGCCTTTTTATTATTTAAAGACATCGTTGAGAGGCTCAGCCCACTCAGACCACAGAAGGATGAATGCAGGCAGGTCCTCACCAGGCCGTTTTCATTTACTGAGCCCCTCCTGGAAGCAAGGCGCTGGTCTAGGGGCTACAGAAATCCACAGGAGAGTCAGAAAGCACTCCCTCCAGAGAGAATAGAACTTTCCACCTTCCATGTCACGGTGCCGCGGACAAAACAGCAATGCAGCAGTCTCTCTCGTTGATTCATCACCTCTGCTCATCCGCTTCCTGGGTGTTGCTTTTTGTCACTGAGCCTATTTCTCGCCCAATTTTGCCTCGTCGCATCTAATTTGCCAGAAAGAACTTCCGGATCTTTCTTTTTTTTTTTTTTTCGGTTTTTTTATTTATTTTTTATAGACAAAGAGAGCACAGGCAGGGGAGGGTCAGAGAGAGAGGGAGACACAGAATCTGAAACAGGCTCCAGCCTCTGAGCTAGTTGTCAGCATAGAGCCCAACGCAGGGCTCAAACCCATGAACCGCGAGATCACGACCTGATCCAAAGCTGGACGCTTAACCGACGGAGCCACCCAGGCGCCCCAGAACTTCGGGATCTTTACCATGTGTTGCCCAGACTGTCAGTGTACCCCGGGATACACCTTCCTTGAATCCGCTTAACTCTTTGCTTGCTGGTCACTGAGCCATTGGGATAGAGTGGACTGTTCTGTAAGCTGGTTTGGGGTTTTTTAGGTCCACAAGGTCACCGTGAGAAACTGGCAAATAACCAGCTGGAACAGACCCCCCGGGCCGAAGGCAGCGCTGCCTCAGCTGTTCCAGGACCGTTAGCGGATGTTTCTCGAAACGAGAGCCCTGTAATCGGGCGTGCTTAGAAGTGGTGGGGCGCTGCCTTGCCCTCTTCGAAAAGTCACCCTGTATTTTAAGACTTTTCGTATATTTGACCTTTCACCACCTTTTTTTGAGGATTAGCATTCTGAGGAACAGAGCCCGGGAAAAAGCAGCCCATCTTGAACTTTTCCAACAGATCACCCTGCCCAAAAAAGGAAAGACCATTTTGAGCTAATTGCTTCTTGGTGCCCTAATGTTGCTTTCGGTTATCATCCTTACCCTTTTTAAGTGGTTGGTAATTAACCACTTAATTTTCCATTCTTGAATGCGTGTTATTTTTTTCTGTAGATCGGCATCAAGCCTGCCGGCCTACAGTTTCTTGAATCTTATACTTGTTGTTTTCTTTGTTTTGTAAATGCACACTGTTTGCCTGGATCCAGAATTCTTTTAAAAAAAATTTTTTTAACCTTTGTTTATTTTTGAGAGAGAGCATGCACACAAGTGGGGGAGGGGCAGAAAGAGGGAGACAGAGGAACTGAAGCAGGCTCCGAGCTGTGAGCCCTGAGCCCAACGTGGGGCTCAAACTCATGAACTGCGAGATCATGACCTGAAAATCAAGAATCAGCCGCTCAACCTACCGAGCCACCCAGGCACCCCCAGCCTGAAGCCAAGATTCTTTCATGCCTTCCAGGTACATGATCTTTGCGTTGTCATCCAAAAATTTTCTACAGTTGTGTTAGCAAGTTTTTTCAGGGCTACAGAGCCACAGAGAGCATGAAAGTCTTGCTGTCTCCCTGGAGGGCATTCTCTGCCACTCTCTTTTTCTCTAGCCCCCAGTTCAGTGCCTTGCATCTGTAGGCCCAAGGTCAATGCCCAAGTCCACCTGCCTGTGTCCCTGCTTCCGTGGTCTGAGCTGGCTGAGCCTCTCCGCAGAGCCTTTAACTAATAAAAACTCTCCTGTCTGTGTGCTACAAGTTATTTTCTAGGCCATGCGTTATTTCTACAGACCTTCTTGATTCTGTTTCTCATTTTATTTTTCTCTTGAATCATTTTTACTTGAATCAGAATTCTATACGTTGGGAGCCCCCATCCTGCTTGAATCACTAGAAACCCTGGTCTGGGGATCATCCTTTGCTCTGAACACCTCATGTGCTTTCCCAAAACCTTGAGTACATTTCGGGATCACCCAGTGTCCCGCCCTTCCCCCATTAACGTGACATGGGCCGTGGGACAAGTCCCAGACTGCCCCGAGCCTCAGCCGTCTCATCTGGAAAAGAGGGAGAGCCCCGTGGTGCCACCACACGCGGGGCTTGGGGGACCCAAACAGTGCCTGGCACAAAGTGAGGCCTTAGTATGGGAGATGTCACGGTCACGTTATTGACATTATTAAAATCACATTGTCAAGTGTTCCTAAAGGTTTATGTCATGAGACACAGTGTGAGACCTACAGTTTGACCAAGAGAAATATTTCAAATATTTTATGACTACAAATGATTACCCACAAACTGACAAAGTCCAAGCATTTAATAAAAGTATAACCCACCGAAAACCTACTTTTGCCAAGCATCATCTTAGGTTTGTTTAAACACAGTTATCTCTTTTTTTTAATGTTCGTTTTTGAGAGAGAAAGAGAAAGAGTCCAAACAGGGGTGGGTGGGGTAGAGAGAGGGGGACAGAGGATTCACAGAAAGTTCTGCCGCTGACAGCCATGTGCCCGATGTGAGACTTGAACTCATGAACTGTGAGATCATGACCTGGGTCCAAGTCAGACGCTTTACCTACTGAACCACCCAGGCGCCTCGAAACAGTTTTCTGTTTTAAACCTCACAGCAGATTTTCAATGAGAGCTTTGGGCTCTGCCCCTTCTATAAACTGGAAAATCAAGGTTCAGAGAGGTGAGGTAACTTGCCCGCGGTCGCTCAGCCAGTGAATGGCCAGGGACGGAGTCGGTTATCTTCCTGTAATTTACTGCCTGCAGGTGAATTCCGGAGGCAGGTGCAGGCGTGACTTCCCTTCAGGTAACACAGAAAGGGAGTCGCCCTGCCGGACCCCATGGTCAGAGAGCAGAGGGCTTTGACTCAGATCCTCCTGTAATTCCAAGCCTGTGTAAAGCAGTGACCCATGTACCTCTTCTCACTCAGGGTGAGTCACAGCAGCATCCTTCGAATTTTGTCACCACCAACCAGGTGTGCCCATGGAAGGTCCTTAAATAAGATGCTGGCATATCCCAGCTGGATCGCGAGGAGCCCAGGCGCTGCCCTCGGGGGCACTCAGCACGGTGTCATAGACAGCGCAGGGTCTGGGGCGAGGCCTGCAGTGTTTAGTCCGCATTCAGTGAGCGATCCTGCCCTGGGCTGCACAGAGAGCTGCCAGAAGGTCAGATGGAAAGACAGGTGGATGAGGGGTAGTCTGGGGCTTCCCTAAGGTTCCAGGTGGGCCTCCTGTTTGCTAGCTGAGGTCCCTCCCGGGGGACCTCGCAACCCTGCAGCCACCAAGAAAGGACCTATCTGAGTGCTACAACTGTGGGCTGGATGGCACCACCCCGCCATCCTAGCAAATGAAGCAAGAATTCACAGGGGGATTCTGGGAGGAGTTCTCCTTGGGCCGGAAAGGGGATGTCGCCACTGTAGTGCATGAAAATACAGAGGGAGGAGGGAGAAAGGCAGGCTTGCCCACCCCTGCACCCCCTGCAGACACCACACAGGAGCAGATAACGGATGTGGCCCACAGGCCATGTGCTGCTAAGTGCTGGGGGTGGGGGGGCGGGTAGCAGCTGGTGAGGCCCCCACGTGCTTAGGACTGCCCCCTGCAAGCAGGAGTTGACATATTCTCAACAAATAAAATGGCTCCCTTTAAAATGACTTGCTCTTGGGCACCTGGGTGGCTCAGTCAGTTAAGCGTCTGACTTCAGCTCAGGCTGTGATTTCACAGCTCATGAGTTCGAGCCCTGCTTCGGGCTCTGTGCTGACAGCTCAGAGCCTGGAGCCTGCTTCAGGTTCTGTGTCTCCTACTGCTTCTTCCTCTTCTCTGCTTGTGCTCTGTCACTCTCTCTTTCGCTCAAGAATAAATAGGCCAAAAAAACTAAAAACATAAAAATAAATAAAATGACTTGCTCTTAAAGAGCAAGGTTCACTTGCCTTCCCCTCTCAGCACCAGATGCTTTGGGTTTGATCAGAGCGTGGTGCCAATTCCCAGGCTTTGGGCCCTGGGAGCCTAGGTGGTCCTGGGTGACAGAAGACGCTTGGTGATGAATGAAGGGAGCCAGGACCACAAATACCCAGGTCAGAGATGAAGCTGGTATTCAGTGAGGACTGCAGAAGGGCTGCCTGGGCTGGGGTGGGGTTTTTTGTTTGTTGTTGTTGTTGTTCTTTTTTGTTTATTTGTCTTTGAGAGAGAGTGATCGGGGAGAGGCAGAGAGAGTCCCAAGCAGGCTCCGTGATGTTAGCACAGAACCCAATGCGGGATTCGAACTCATAAACCATGAGATCATGACCTGAGTCTAAATCAAGAGTCAGACACTCAACTGACTGAGCCACCCAGGCGCCTGGAGCTGCTTGGTCATTTTAAAGGAAGAACAAGAGGGGAGGCTCCTGGGTGGTTCAGTCGGACTTCAGCTCAGGGCATGATCTCACGGTTCATGGGTTCGAGTCCCCCTCGGGCTCTGTGCTGACAGCTCGGAGCCTGGAGCTGCTTCGGGTTCTGTGTCTCCCTCTCTGCCCCTCCCCTGCTCACACTCTGCCTCTCTCCCTCAAAAAAGAAATAAACATTAAAAAATTTTTAAAGGAAAACGAGGGAAGAGAAAAAGTACAAAACACAGGTGAGAGGGTCCGTGTCAATGCAGTTAGGCCATCGGTGTCTATCGCTAACTGGCATTAACAGGTCAGCGCCTACCTTCGGAGGCTGGGGGACAGGGGCCCGCCTTCATGATGGCTGCAGTTCAGAGGAATGGCTTGCAGGTCCTCGAGCAAGACACCCCTGGGATTTGAGAGATACCTACGCATCTCGGAGGGGCAGAGGAAGGATTCAGTCATAAGCTTTGTAGAGTGAACGCTCAAAGAAAGGAAGGCCAGGCGTTGGCAGCCTTGAGCTTCCCCAGACAGAAACCAAGGCGGGGGCTGGGGCAGCCTGGCAGCCTGGCCTCAGCTGGAATTTGGGCGCATCTCTGGGCACGGAGACTTGGATGCAGGCGTCATGCCAAGACCTTTTGCCGTTCTCAGTACAAAGTACACCCCAGGGAGTCCCAGTGTCTGCGTCAAGGCAGAAGAGGTGTCTCCAAAACAGGGACGCCCACCACTCAGGACTCTTGCTGCTTCTTACCGTGCGTGTCCAATAGGAAGGGGTGACATTTGCTGGATTCACGAGCATGTTTCTGGTGGCACCGCCTCCTCAGCAGACGGTTCTGTTTTCAGGGGTTGACACTGGATTGTGACAGTGGGGTGGTATTGCGGTCACGTGCCCCGTGTGTCCTCGAGCAGCAGGTAACATGGCCCGCTGTCCTGTCCCCACAGAGACCGCCCCGTCCTGGACCGTTGCCGTCGTCCTGGCCGCCTCCGTGTGTGTGGCCTTCCTGCTGCTCGGCTGCAGCGCCCCGCTGTGGTGCTTGTACAAGAAGACCAAGCGCACCTTCTCCCCTGGGGCCCATCTGCCTCAGCACCTGAAGGAGGTAGGCCTAGAGGGGGCTGATTGGAAGGGAGCCTCCTTTTTTTTTTTCTTATGTTTATTTTTGAGATAGAGAGATAGCAGGCAGGGGAGGGTCAGGGAGAGGGACACAGAGAATCCTAGCCAGCTGTATGCCGTCAACGCATGGCCTGATGTGGGGCTCGAACTCCCGAACCGTGAGATCATAACCTGAGCAGAAATCAGGAGTCGGATGCTTAACCAACTGAACCACCCAAGTGGCCCAGAAGGTGACCTCCTGTGAAGTCAGGGCCATCTAATCCCACAGGACAGGCTGCCCTGGAGAATGACACCACTTCAGGACCTTCCCTGCCTGAAGCCCCAAGTCGTCAGGGGCACGCAGCTGTGAGACAGCTGCCAGCAGTGTCTGGTGGCCAGGGCAGTAAGGGCCTCCTGCAGAGGAGATCCGGGGACACACCTCAGCGTCCACTACAGGCCACCGCGTGTACCACAGGGACCCACCGGGGCAGCGCCTCCAGGGCTTAAGTCGTTCTCTTCCTGGGGAAGGTTACACACGGAAGGTTAACAGAGCCAGTCCCAGTCCCACTGCGGGGCCAGTCTCAGGAGCACAGGTGACACGGTCTCATGGCTCTGCTGGCCCCCTGAGGGCCCCTCCCCCACTCCCCTCCTGTAACTGCTGCTCATCTCACGGGGCGCCCCAGGCCCTCAGCCCTGAGAAGTTCGAGTCTCTAGTCATGGGCACTAGAGGCCTGTCCTTGTCCACCTGCCATCAGAACGGCACAGGGGACACCCTGAGACACCCGGTGACTCCCTTGTCATTAGAACTGCGCAGGGTGATGGGGTGCCCGGGCGGCTCAGTCGGCCAAGCGTCCAACTTCGGCTCACGGTTTGTGGGTTCGAGACCCGCATCACGCTCTATGCTGACAGCTCAGAGCCTGGAACCTGCTTCAGATTGTGTCTCCCTCTCTCCCTGCCCCTCCTCTGCTCACAGTCTGTCCGTCTCTCTCTCAAAAATAAATAAACGCTAAAAAAAAGAAAAGAAAAAAAGAGAAAGAACTGCCCAGGGGACACCCTGGGACTTCCGGTGACTCGTTCCCGTGCCAGCTGGGCTCCTGACATGGAGAGGTGGCAGCCAGAACGTAAAGTTCACCAGGACTCTCCTCCGGTGGCCTCTGGTAGAAAAGCTCCCCGTTTGGGAACCCTCTAGACCAGAGGTCAGCAAACGTCCTTAAAGGACCAGATAAGCAAATCCCTGAGGCCTTGGAGGCAAAATCAAGGTATCATGCAGGTGCGTACACAACCACTTACATATAGTCATTTAAAACTTTTAAACCGTTTTTTAATGTTTATTTATTTATTTTTGAGAAAGAGAGAGAAAGGAAGCGTGTGCACACACACAAGCAAGGAAAGGGCAGAGAGAGAGAGAATCCCAAGCAGGCTCCACGCTGTCAGCCCAGAGTCCCATTTAGGGCTCGAAGTTGCAAACCGTGAGATCAAGACCCGAGCCGAAATCAAGAGTTCGAGGCTTACCCGACTGAGCCACCCAGACGCCCCCTAAAACCCTCCTTAATTCCTGGGCTTCACCGTAGTTTGCTGGCCCTGCTCACAGAGCCTCAAATTGACTGCACACCCGAGATGGGCCCCAGAGAGCGAGGGTATGTGCGGCCACGCCGGTGTCTCCCCCTTGGTTCCTGAGCCCGTGTACTCTGTCTGTTGAAGACGCAGCGTCACACGAGGGCCCTAGCTTCCGGCCACACCCCGGGTGCCCAGGGACGACGCCCGCTCTCGCAGGGCGCCGCTGCCCAGCTGGCTCGGCACCTGCACCTCCCACCGGCCAGTCTGCCAGCTCTCCAGGCAGGCTGGTGCGCTGTGTGGTGTCACCAGTGGGTCCCTTAGACGTGTGGCCGCTCTAGCCTCTCCTGCCGTCGTGGGCCCTGGTTTAACATGATACTAGGTGGGGGCTGTACCAACTTGCCGGGGCTTCCATCACAAAGTCCCACGAACCGCGTGGCTTAAACAACGGAAGTTTATTGTCTCTCAGTTGTGGAGGCCAGAGGTGTGAGCGGCAGGTTCCTCCGAGGCTGTGAGGGAGTCTGTCCCCGGCTCCGCTCTGGCTTCTGGTGGCTGCCGGCCGTCGTCACCACCCCTGCGCTTGTGGGTGCATCGCCGCCCCAGCCTCTGCCCGCATCGTCCCCGTGGTGTCCTTCATGCGTGTGCCTCTGTCCACGTTTCCTCTTCTTATAAAGACTCCTGTATAGATTAGAGGCCCACCCTAAGGGGGTCTTTCTAACTTGATTACCTCTATAAAGACCCCATCTCCAAATCAGGTCACATTCTGTGTAGGGACACTGGAAGGGGCGGCAAAGTACTTGGCTGGCGTTGATACTTGTTGTTTGAGGAACGACTTGCCGTCCTTGTCCGACAGGGCCTGAGTCCACGCTGCTGAGGACTGACAGAGCGCTGGCTCCATTGGCACGGGGTCCCGTGGTGGTCTCGGAGTCCATATGTGACACGGAGACCCTTGAACCTGCTCCCCTGGGTCCTTACACTTGCCTCTCCCCCAGACTTCCTCGCCCTGACCCTCCCTTCTGGGTCCCTGACCACCAGCCTACCCATTAAGCTCTGCCTCTGAGTCCACAGGGAACCCGGTCCTGGGCCACTTGTCTTTCATCATGAGGGAATGACCGGACCCCTGGCCTGATGCCCTGCCCGATAGAGGGCTTGCCCCTCTCCATGGCCATGCAGGGCCCCCCACTTTGGACCTCTAGTGCTACCACAGGCCACTTTGGGTTTGTGCCCACGTGCCACGCCAGCCCCCCTGCGGACCATGTTTGGCCTTTTCCTCCTCTTCCAGCTGGCCCCCCATGTGGTCACAGTGTGGACAGAGGCAGACACACTGGCAGGGTAGGGGTGGACGGCATGGGAGGCTGGGTCCCGTGCACACGCATCCTCTGACCTCACTTCTGGCCACAGGCTATGACTCTCCCGGGTCCCTGTAACATCCCGGAGCTGTTTTACCACTAGGGTATAACTCTCTGCTTCAGGTGGCCTGGCCTGGGCCCAGAACTGCCATCTTCTGCATGGTGATCCTCCTTTTAGGATTTACCTTCACTTTAGAGAGGGTGTCCAGCGGGTCCTACTCCAGGGGCCCCCTAAAACTTCGCTGAGGTGGCGGGTCCCTAAACGTTCACACGGCAAGTTTCCCAAGCCCGGAGATGCATGTGTCTTACCAAGACCTTGCCACGTCTTTCTCTTCTGGTCCCATTACCATGGGACAAGGCCCAACACCACCCAGTGGTTAGCAACTGCCCCTGGGAAGGACACAGTCCCTCATGTCCCCCGCCCTTCTACCTAGGGCGGTTTCTGGACTCTGCTGTGAGCCAGGCCAGCCCCGTGTTCCCAGATGCTTCAGAACACGCACCACGAGGGCTGGCCTGAGCAGCACGGCGTCCGTGGTGGAGGGAAAGTGAGACACATGACCACAGGCAGGAGTTTCCGAGCAGTTAGAACCTTCCGTCAAGAGTGCTAACCAAGACTGCTGCGGCCAGAAAGAGCCAAGAGGCCTCTTGTGAGCTCCTGATAAGCAGGGAGAACAAAGAGAGGCAGGCCCTTTGTTCTGGGCAGAAGGTATTTGGAGACGTAGGAGGAAGCAGAACTATTCACCTGCTGTTTTTGCTTCTTCTGGCTTGTCATCACAGAGACTGGTCAGACAGGAAAGGACACTGGGACCGCGTGCCGCAGGGCAGATCAAAGCCAGAGCTGTTGGAAGGAGCTCCTCCTCCAAGACTAGAAGACGTTCCCCACCTGTGGAGGCAGGCCCTGGAATGGCTGCGAAATGCAGGCCAGGGAGCTGGAGAAGGGGCCAGACGGGAGAGGACACAGGAAACTGTGAGGATTGGGTTCATTGCGTCATGAGATGCTCCGGCCTGGCGCGTGATGTAAACGTTCGCTGACCACGGCCCAGAGAACAGTTCTGGGCTGAGGGAGACTCAGCAGGGATGGGCCTTGGAGTGGGAGCAGTAGGGAGGCTTCTCCAACACTGATCTATTGAGTTTCTGGACGTGTCCCGCCTGGACACCAGCCTGACACTTGCTCTGCTGAGATCCAGCACATCTCCCGCTGGTCTTCTGTGTCCCCTTCCCCAGGAGAATCTAGAGTGGTCCTCGTCCATCCTTACGAACCCGCTGGATCTGAGAGTTTGGGGAAGTTACTCCTCCCCGCAGTGCCTTCCTTTGCGCAGTTGAGATCGCGCTGTCATTCCTCTTGGCCCTCCCCTCCCTTCCATCAGGTGGGAGGTGGACATCCTGTGGCATTGAACCAAGTCCCATCAGAGGGTTGAGGGCGTGTGGCTATCACATTAAGAAGGGAGCAGACTGTCAGAAGTGAGGCCACAAGTAAACAGCGGACGGGAGAGGGAACCTGCAGACCTTTGAGACCGTCTCCACCTCATCCTGAAGATCTAAGAGCATCGGTGGACCTACCAGGAGGAAAAATGGCAACATGAAGTCGGCAGATATTCTAGGAAACACCTGGGCATCTTTCATGGTTCAAAGAGTGTGAAAGACCCAGTTGGTTAGACTAGGGTTCCTGCTCGTAATTAGCCCCGTCCCCTAAGAGAGACAAATAAACGAGGCCATGTGCATTAAATGTGCTAGATAGAGAAGTCTGGGTGGCTCAGTCGGTTGAGTGTCTGACTTCAGCTCAGGTCATGATCTCACGGTTTGTGGGTTCGAGCCCCACATCGGGCTCTGTGCAGACAGCTAGCTCAGAGCCTGGAGCCTGCTTCAAATTCTGTCTCTTTCTCTCTCTGCCCCTCCCCTGTTCATGCTCTGTCTCTCTATTGCTCAAAAACAAATAAATGTAAAAAAAGTTTTTAAATTTAAAAAATTTACAAATGTGCTAGATAGAAACATAGCACAAGTCATGTGTATTTGAAATTGACTAGTAGCCACGTTGTTGGGTTTTTTTTTTAAGTAAAAAAGGGCAGGTGAAATTAACATTGACGATATATTTATGTAACCCAGTATTTACAAGCTATCATTTCAACATATAATCGATATTCTTTTTAATTTTGGAAATATGCACATTCTTTTCTCATTCGGAGTCTTCGAAATATGACCTTCTCACCACACATGTTGATCTGACCAGCCACGTTCCAGGTGGTCAGAAGCCACATGAGACTCGTGGCTGCCAGGCAGCACGGCGCTGAGGGCTGAAACTATGGGCACATCAGGTACTGGCAGGCACCAAAGAGAGCCCCTAACTCAGCCTGGAGACAGGAGATTCTGTTCGTTATTTGAAGACACATTCGTCCTGTGCCTGCAACATCCTCCATCCTAGGGAAGATGACACTCAGGCTGTGTTGGTGCCACAGGATGTGATTGGTCTAAAAATCTCCCTCCCAGTTTAATTTTTTTTTATGTTTTTTATTTATTTTTGAGAGACAACGGGAGCAAGGAAGGGTTAGAGAGAGAGACACACACAGAATCCAAAGCAGGCTCCAGGCTCTGAGCTGTCAGCACAGAGCCCGATGTGGGGTTCGAACCCACGAACCGTGAGATCGTGACCTGAGCCGAAGTCGGACGCTGAACAGACTGAGCCACCCAGGCGCCCCTCCCTCCCAGTTTAAAAGGGGAACCATGAGGGCACCTGGGTGGCTCAGTCGGTTAAGCGGCCAACTCTTGGTTTTTGGCTCAGGTCACAATTTCACAGTCTGTGAGATCAAGCCCTGCGTCAGGTTCTGCTCTGACAGTGCAGAGCCTTCTTGGGATTCTCTCTCTCCCTCACCCTCCCCAGCTCAGTTTGCCATCTTGACCATTTCTAAGTGCACAGTTCAGTGGCATTAAGTACATTCACTCTGGGCCACATTGTTGGGCAGCCAGCACCACCGTCCATCACCAGAACTTTTTCATGATCCCAAACAGGATTTCTACCCCCATTAACAAGAACTCCCCAGCCCCCCTCCCTAGCCCCTGGCACAACCGTCCTGCTTTCTGTCCATGACTATGACTACTCTAGAGACCTCACATAAGCGGAACCACACCACATTTGTTCTTTTGCACCTGGCTTCTTCCACTGAGCATAATGTCCTCCAGGTTCATCCACGTAGCCTGTGTCAGAACTTCATTCCTTTTTAAGGCTGAATAATTTTCCAATGTAGGGACAGACCGCCTCTTATCCATTCCCCTGTTGACGGACACTTGGGTTGCTTCTACCCCGGACTCTCATGAAAAATACTGCTGTGAACATGGGCTTACAGATATTTCTTTGAGACCCTGCTTTCAGTTCTCCTGGGGATGTATTCAGAAGTGAAATTGCTGCATCATATAGTAATTCTGTTTTTAAGTTTTTTGAGGAACTCTCCCTCTGTGATTTTCACATCCTTGAAATGTGCATTCTCCAGCCAGGAGTTCTGTATAAAATCTGGGTAAGCCCAGAAAAAGAAATGGGAAAATCTGACCATTAACTAGCTTTCTTTTCCCCCCCACCTGCAGTTTTTGGGACACTCTCATCACAACACGCTTCTGTTTTTCTCCTTCCTGCCCTCTGATGAGAATGAAGTCTTTGACAAACTGAGTGTCATTACGCAAGTCTCCGAAAGCAACACGCAGAGTCTTGGCGATGGCTGTCCCCTGGGGACCCTGTCTGGGCAGGGACCCTCCGGGCTGGTCCCCGAGGAGGCAGTGTACCCGGCTGAGTATGGCACCCCCCTGGTCCTCTCGTCGGCGTCTGAGGGTAAGCAGAGCGGGAAACCACCTGGGCAAACCCCAAATCTGGATCTCGAAGATTCCAAGACCACATATAACAGCCAAAGACCTACATTTTAAAGACTCACTTGGCAAAAAAACTAACTCCACGTTGGGAATTTGCTGCTTTATCCAGGCCTCAATGACTCTAGAAAAGAAAAAATGTTGACCACTGGGTGTATAATTTCCAGCCTCATATGCTCACTCATATGAGGAATACGTTTTAATTAGAAGAAACAAAAATATTGAAAATGAGGAATAAAAACTGAGGTAATATAAAATCCAATCAGACCGCCAATAGACTGATCAAAAAAACAGCCTCAACTCAAAAGTGGTCAGCAAACTTGTATTCTCAGGGATACTTGGCCTGGATTTATTTTTCTACTGTAGACGTTATATATAGTGCTGGTGCTCCATTAAAGTTTTATTCTCTATTTAATCTGTATGCATCAACAGTACTACATCTGGGCAGCTGTCAGATTTTGAATGAGGCTCTCATCTGCCGTTTTTGCTATCCATTCATTCGACAGACGTTCCTTAGTCCCTTCCTGCTGTCCCCCGGGCGCCACACCAGGCATCTGGGAGCTGTCAATCTAGGAAGCTTTAAATTCTACCTCAGGCCCCCTCCAACCTGTGGCCCCTCAGTTTCCTCTTCTGTAAGTGGAGATGAAAAGACCTAAGAGCTGTGCTTGAGCAGCTCGGTCGATTGAGCATCCAACCTCGGCTCAGATCATGATCTCACGGTTCGTGAGTTTGAGCCCCGCATCAGGCTGTCTGCTGTCAGGGTGCAAAGCCGGCTTCAGATCCTCTGCTCCCCCTCTCTCTTTGCCCCTCCCCTTTTTTTTCTCTCTCTCTTAAGAATGAATAATTTTAAGAAAAGACCTAAGGATTAGTCATCCTCCATAAAAAGTGCTGCCCCCGATGCCCACACATAGTAAGCACTCATGCCCCCAGTGCCCGCACATAGTAGGCCCTCGGGAAACGGTAGCTGTTCTTACCAGCAACATAACCAGTCATGAGTATGACTTTAACTCCACAAACTTAGGTCAGCAACAAATGTCCGTTCCTTTGCGCCAGATTGCCCAATAGACAGATGCGTCGAAGGCCACAAAGATAGGAAAAACACTTCTTCAAATAATTTTTAAAAGGAAATATTATGGCCAGGAGTGGGAGTGGGGAGGCGGAAGAGGATCAGAGTGATCTTCCTAGCACTCATTCTACATTTCAGTACTTTTTTCATTGTTCTCAATGGCATTCTGAAGGAGCGACCTCCATGTTCTCCGTTCTCAGGGCCCCCAGAGATCTTCCTCTGGTGGGGGGCTAGTCTCATGCCAGGGGAGACATCGATTCTTTTCTCCAGTTGAGTTCTTCCTCCAGACACATGGGGGTGGGGGGTGGCTGCCGAGTTCTGCACGTGTGGAGGCATCTGGCTCAGGAGAGAAACGAGATGCCCCACCGCCCCCCTCCCTTGCCGCGGACACTTGCGCTCTTACGCTCTTACGCCCACCTGACTCCCTCACCTGGCCAATGTGAACCCCCTCCCTTCCTTGGAGCTCCAAATGCCCCACACTTACTTCCTCATCCCCTCACCGTGGGCTACAGGGACGCAAGCTGGGCTCCAGCCCAACTTTGACTTAGAAGATGGGCGGCAGCAAGAGGTGGGGGTCCTGGGAGAAGTAGCTGGTGGCCAGGGGAGCTCACACCAGCGGCAGCGACATGCCCATCAGACTGGGTCTGCTCTAGACATCGGTCCTGCCTGGGTCCCCACTAGGTCTGTTTCCCCCAAGCCTTCCGGAGACTCTGAGCTCCTCTGCATCATACTGAGAAACTCCTTTTCTTCTTATATCAGCCAGAATAGGTTTCTAATGTTTGCATCTAAAACCCTGAGCGGGCTTCCAAGAGTGAAATGGAGTAGATGCGGATTTCCCAGTCCTCAAAACCCACGGAGCAAGCTCAGGAGGAGGAAGGGGAGAGTGAGGTACCTCTCAGCCTGGTTTCCCAGCGGAGGAGTTGACAGTAACACCTTCCCTCTAGAGGTGGGAGGTTCTGAAGGGCCTCAAGGGGAGGAGTTGAAGCCCAAGATTGGCTAGCTGGAGTGGTGGGGTGGGGCTAACCAGCCTCCTGCCTGGATTGGGAGTCAGACACCGGGAGGGAAGAAGAAGGGAGGGGAAAGCATGGGCCCTCCTGGGCCAGGAGCTGACAACGGAGCCTCTGCCCCAGGCTGTTGGGGAAACCCCCCCTCCAGGGTATTTTATGAGGTGGGGGTGGAACCCGAGTCATCTCTGTGACCGAGGACTTTAAGTACTCTGAGAAATGCACTGTTGTCGGCCCCCTCACCCTGCGCACAGCCACCAACCCCACTGCCGATGGGTATTTGGTTGGTGCTGAAAAGCCCTCCCACAATGCCCTCCTCCTGAGCACTCCGTTTATCTCTTGACCACCTTTTTATTTTTTCTTTAACATTTATTTATTTTTGAGAGACAGAGAGAGAGACGAATCATGAGCAAGGAAGAGGCAGAGAGAGAGGGAGACACAGAATCAGAAGCAGGCTCCAGGCTCTGAGCTGTCAGCACAGAGCCCGATTTGGGGCTCGAACCCACGTACCGTGAGATCACGACCTGAGCTGAATTCGGACGCTCAACTGACTGAGCCACCCAGGTGCCCCTTGACCACCTCTTTAATGATGCAATCGGCTCATGTCTCTGTAACAGTAAATGGGGACTCATCTATCCTTTGGCAACCCTGGTGATAAGGAATGCCAATTTCCTGTGATATGGCTGATTAAGCAATGTCCCTGACCCTCAGATGAAATCAACTGAAATGCTGGATATAATGGGTATTTTTTAATATATTTTATTTACTTTTTAATTCCTTTAAAGGTTATTTATTTATTTTAGAGAGAGAGAGAGCCTGGGAAGGCAGAGAGAGAGGGAGAAAGGGAATCCCAAGCAGGGTTTGAGCTGCCAGCACAGAGCCCAACTCAGGGCTTGAACTCGTGAACTGTGAGATCATGAACTGAGCCGAAATCAAGAGTCAGGCACTTAACTGGCTGAGACACCCAGGCGCCCCTGGATGTAATGTTTTTCAAAAGTGTTTCAAATGTTTTCCTAACAAGGAAGGAATATTCAGAGACCAAAACCCACAGAAGCTGGCCTGGTGCCACCTTTTCCCATTGAGGACATTTGACAAACCCTATAGGTATCAGCCCGTCACAAAGGCTCAGGGGACAGAAGACAAAGATCAGGGCTTACCCAGGGTGGGGTTTACCCTCCCCCTAAATCTGAAGCCCCAGAGAGCCAGCCCCTCTTTGTAAGGGGGACTAGGAATGAATGAATCCCATCCCACCGCCATATTTGCTTCCTGGGGTTGCCATGACAAAGTACTAACAACTCGGTGACTTAATGGAAACATTCTCTCACAGTTCTGGAGGCCAAAAATCCAAAATCAAGTATCACGAGGCTGAATTCAGGTGTTGAAAACTCTTTGGAGTTTTGGGGGACAATCCATTCCTTTGTCTTGCAAATGCCGGTGACCCTTGGTTCATGGCAGCCTTACTCCAGTCTCTGCCTCTGTGTTCACATGATCTTCTCCCCTTCTGTGTGTGTCTTCTTCCCCTCTCTTTTTTTTTTTTAAGTTTATGTATTTATTTTGGGGGAGAGAGAGAGAGAGAGATTAAGGGAGGGACAGAGAGAATCCCAAGCAGGCTCCTCACCAGCAGTGCAGAGCCTGAAGTGGGGCTCGAACTCCCAGACACATGAGATCATGACCTGGGCTCAAATCAAGAGTGGACACTTAACCGACTGAGCCCCCCACACGCCCCCCACTGCTTCTCTCTTATGAGCCCCACGAAGATAATCCAGGACAATTTCCCATCTCAAGGTCCTTAATTTAAGCATCTCTGCCAAGACCCTATTTCCAAATAAAGTCACATTCACAGGTGTCAGGGATTAGGACCTGGCATCTTTGGGGGTTACTATTCAGCCTACCACCCACCCCCACGAGGCATTACAAGGGAACCCTTTTGTCTTGGTTGTGTTTTCTGAGTGAAGGGGTAAAATATATCTTTCCTGAAAAACTGTCATCTCCAAAAGAAGGTTTACAGCCCTGCATCACACTATGTGGGTGGTCAAGTAAGCATTCGGGGCTCACTGTTAGAGGTCACGAAACCCAAAAGGAAAGCATCATGAGCAAGAATCAGCAGGAACAGCAAGCGGCTAAGCCAGACCCACAAAGGCTTCAGAATGTCATAGAAACAAGGAATGTACAGCAGAGTATATTCCAGGATAGTTAAAAACGAGTAAGAGGGCAGTGATAATATCAGGGATTCACAAGAGGCTGGATCGTTCAGCTTTATTGTGGTAACACATGAATCCCAAATCTCAGTGACTTTTAAGAGCAAAGATTTGTTTCTCACTCACTTTATGTGTGGCCAGAGGTCAACTGTGAGTCTGTTCTAATGCCAGTGACTTCATTCTGGGATCTAGGCGGACAGACATGCTAAGTGGATAAATAAATGTCAACCCTACAATAGTTCTTAGAGCTCCTGGTTGGACATGGAGCATGTCACTGCTGTCCACATCCCTTTGGTCAAAGACATGGCCAAAGCCAAGGTCAATAGGCTGGGGAAGTACTCCTCCCCAGAGAGGAACCGTGAGTCATATAGCAACAAGCAGGCATATGGTCCTCTTACAGGGAAGGGAGCAAATTGGGAGCAATAACTATAATCTGCTACAAACTGAGAAATGACCAAATAGATATGGGGGGTGGGGAGGGCTTCATGCAAATAGACCTCTAGAAATGCAGAATATAATAGGTGAAATTTAAAAGTTAGGGGGTGGAGCCTGGATGGTTTAGTCAGTGAAGCATCCAACTCTTGATTTCAGCTCAGGTCATGATCTCTGGTTTGTGAGTTCAAGTCCTGTGTCAGGCTAATGAGGAGCCTGCTTGGGATTGTCTCGCTCCCTCTCTCTCTGACCCTCCCCTGCTCATGCACACACACACTCTCTCTCTCCAAATAAATAAATAAGCATGTTTTAAAAAGTGTGTGTGTGTGTGGTGAGAGAGACAAAGAGGAAATAAATGTGTTAATAGAATGCAGGGCGTCTAGACATTCAACTTTCCTATTGGTTTAAAAGTTTTCACAATAAGTAGTTGGGGGAAATTGTAATAAATATACAAATACTTACAAATAGCCATCATTCCAACAAGTATTCAATTACCACATCTGTTCCAAGTACACAGAATTTTCTCAAGATGAGTTGGTGATGGGTCTTTGTCTCAGAACAAATAATACTAAATCTGTGGAGACATTTTCATTTTTGTTTTGCTGCTTCAATCTTAATCAGTGACTCTGTGCCAGTATCTTCCTGTCTGATAGGTAACATTTCCACCAGAGCTTGACAGGGGCCTTCCTGGAGGCGGTGCTGCCTGCCTATATGGAGAGGTGGCCCCCAAACCTGGGAGAAATGGGAAAGACCACACCGTGGAATATGGGGGGTCCACACTGGGGTGAGTGGGACAGGCTGAGCAGGGTCCCTGAAGAGCCTTCCAGGCTTCCTTGCGGAGCCCCCAGAAAACAGCCGGGCTAATGGCATCCACACCACGTGCACACCACACCAGCAGACACAGGTGTGGACCCTGGACAACCAAGTCCAGTCCTAGCTAACTGTCCAGTTGATTCCCCCCCTTTTTTTAAATGTTTTATTTACTTATTTTGACCGAGATAGTGAGCAGGGGGAGGGGGCAGAAAGAGAGGGAGAGAGAGAATCCCAAGCAGACTCCATACTGTCAGCACGGAGCCCAAGGTGGGGCTCGAACTCACAAACCATGAGATCAGGACCTGAGCTGAAATCAAGAGTCGGATGCTGAACCAACTGAGCCACCCAGGTGCCCCTATGATTCCTTTTTATTTGCATTCTTGCTTTTTGTAGGCTCAGGCCCCTAGAGGTTTTTCTCCCCAGAACTGTTCAAATCTCTTTTTCTCCATGATGGAACCGTTTGGGGCGTCTTCCTTTCAAACATACTTGAAACTTTTTTTAAAATAAATCATATTGACAAAGCCATCCTGTATGAAGTGCTTATTGCGGGCCAGGCTTTGTGATTTATTATCTCAACTATTCTTTGGGCTGAACACTCAGCAGTACCCCATGAAACTATGTGACCCAGAGTTCCTCCCGGATGTGCGGAAAGGGCTGTGGCCCGGGCCCTGCGGGCACATCGCGGTGGGGTCTCCTCCCCTGGGGAGGGTCTGGATCCCGGCTGTCCTGAAGCAGATGTGGCCAACAGGCTGCAAGAGGCTGCAAATTTCACAGCCCAGAAGGAGGGAAGAACCCCACTTATGAGGAAAATGTCCAAAAATTCTGAGACCAGAAGGGGACTCAGCAGATCATCTTGTGGGCCACCACTAAGACACCGTAGCAGAAATATGTGCCCTGTTTTTGTTTGAAAGGCCTCCTGAGGGAAGCCAGCCCAGCCCACTTCCCATCCCTCCCCTTGCCAGCTCTTTCTGGGAGCCCTTCCTTGTGGGAAAGGAACTCACTACACTTCCTCATGGGGCTGCTACCCCGCTGCGCTTAGCCTCAGGCATTGTTTCCCTCTCTGTGGCTCCCCATCTTGGCCACCTAGGGAGTGAAAGCTCCCTTAGGGGGGAAAGCAAGGGTTCTATCAAGCAAATAACCTCAACTTCCTTTGGGGAATAGAGAGGGCTGGGTGGCAGACTCCTTGGCACTTGATGGAAGAATTCCTGACTGACCAGTTAAGACTACATTTCTTAACTCAATACCCAGGCCTTGCCCTGACCAATTAATTCCTGCTCTCTGGGGCAGGAGTCGGGCATCACTATTTTATAAAACTTCCCTCTGGGATACTCCACTGTGCAACCAAGATGGAGAAGCGTTGCTCCCTTAGAGCATTTATGCTACTGTTCAAGAGAAAAACCATAGCCCAAAGTGGCGTCCCTTAGGCCAAGTCCCCAAGCTGGGGCTTGATACATAATCTAATTGCCATTTCAACCTCCCCCAGAAATGTAGTCTTAACTGGTCAGTCAGGAATTCTTCCATCAAGTGCCATGTTGTCTGCCACCGGGCCCTCTCCATCCCCCAAAGGACGATTATCTGCTGGATAAGAACCCTTGCTTTCCCCCCTGAGGGAAAGCCTTGCCCAGAACAGTCCTTTGCTCCTGCTACTAATTTTCTTGTCCCACTCTCCTATTAAATCCTCAGAGTGACCCACCTGCTTGCTAGATGGGATGCTGCAACGTTCATGAGTGACTTAATAAAACCGGTTAGATCTTCAAATTTACTTGGTGTTTTGGTTATTTAATGGTACGTTGTGGGTACCTGATGGCCTGTAGTCCCTTTGTCTTCCTGGTCTCTAGTCTTCAAAGGGGTTACTCTTACTTTTAACACCCAGCTTTTGTGGGGAGGTCCAGAGTCATCCGCGGACGTGGGCATCTCCCCACCCCCACCCCCAGCCCCTCCCTCCAGCACCATTTCTGGTTTCTGATGGCTGGCCACTGTTGCAGGGTGTTGTTGAAAGATGAATAGAATAGAAGCGAGGCATGATTTTATTTATGGCCGGGCCAAACCTGATCTCCCTGGTGTTAAGGAGCAGAGAATGGCCCCGAACAAAGGCAGCACTGAGATTATATGGACAGAACACGTCATCATTTAACCAATTACATTCACAGCATTCGCAGTGAGATTATATGGACAGAAGACATCATTGTTTAGTTAACCAATTACATTCACAGCATTCCATGGTAGTCAATTACATTGTAGTACACAGATGTTAGTTTGGGCAAGAACCTATCATTTTAAAGTTCTTAGTCTTTTAAAATGACCAATCATAGTTAGACACCTAAGATACCTCGAGAGACAGTGACTAGGTGACTTTCACCTGTTGACCTTGCCTTTGACCAGGTCTTAGTAAAAGGGGTGGGGGAGAGTTTTGCAACCTAAGTTATCTATCTAGCAGGTGGGCGTTGTTACAGAAGAGAGATGAGGTGGTTAGTAATTAAGCCGAACTTATACACAGTCAGCTTCCTGATATCTTATAAGTTGACCTATTACATTTCATAAGTTGACCTATAGCAGCCACGGGTCATCTGAGAAGCAGTTCCGGCGCTGTTACCCCTGTCTCGGGGCCAGCACCCATCACAGAGCCTCATACTAAGCAATATTTATGGAATTAATGGCGAATCAAAACTGGTAAACTGAGGCCTTCATGAATATGTGACAATGACACATGCAGATGAAATAGTCGTAAACACGGGCAGATTAAACAGAGTTGACTCTGCTCATGTTGAAGAAGTTAACACCATGAAACATGTGAAAGAGCGCAACAAAAGCAGTGAAAATTTTCCAGATGCAAGAAAAGGGTTAGATTCTGTAAGGTGATCATGACTTCTTTTAAACTGAGTTGTTTTTCACATCCAGCTGCATATCCAAAGTCACTGGGAATTTTATAGCATCTCAGTTCCATTCCCCACTTTTTTTCCATTCACCATTTTTCGTGTTTGTTTCTCATTGCTAACATGTAGCCTGTGTTTTAGTCAGAAGCAGTGGAATCATAGGAATCACACCCTCAATGGCAAACTCTGGTTGGTTGGTTGGTTAGTTAGTTGGTTGGTTGGTTGGGTTTTTTTTTTTCAATGTTTATTTATTTTTGAGAGACAGAGAGTGAGTAGGGCAGGGGCAGAGAGAGAGGGAGACACAGAATCTGAAACAGCCTCCAGGATCTGAGCTGTCAGCACAGAACCCGAAGTGGGGCTTGAACCCATGAACTACAAGATCATGGCCTGAGACAAAGTATGATGCTTAACCGACTGAATCACCTAGGCACCCCATGGCAAACTCTGTTTTAATGTTAAAATCCATCCTTAAGCATAAGGACCAATAATGGAGTATTTTTCAGAATGAGCTTTTAAAATTTAGCTCTTTGGCCATTTAGATAAGCCCAGTGTCAAGGAGTATTCTAGAGTCAAGGTTCAGTCAACTGTTCTCAGCTCATGTTTAATGCTCTGATCATCCTTAGAGGCAGAGGAGAGAATTAAGGTGCTGCTGTGTCCCCAGCTCCAAGAGTGCCTCCCAAGATGGGACCCTGGTCTTCCATTGTCACGAGGCCTTTGCTGGAGCCTCGGTCATTGGAAACACCATTCAATGTATCATACCTTCCCTCTCACCAAAAACACAGTGGATCAAATACTGTGGAAGAAAAGTTAAACAAAAATCACTGCTTTCCCTTTCTATTTCTAGCCTTCCAGAAATTCTGTGTAGAACTCATGGTTAGAAAACACAGTCTTTATAAAAAATGACAACAGATTGCATTGCCAAATAAAACCGAAGAATGCTTATATTTAGATGGTTCCTATTGGAAACTGGAGGAAGTGTTTGTGGCGGATCACAATCCGGGAGGGCCTCCAGGAAGCCACACAGACACCCAATACTAATAACAATGCAAAGAACACAGGAAGTTCTCTGTGAACCCTCAACGGAGTTGTTGGCTCCCCTCTGGTCCTGCCTCAGCATCCTGTAGGTACTGCAAATTCAGCACTTTAAACAAGAACAAGAACACCTTCCTGAGCTATAATTCAGTCCTGTACGATGCACCCATTAAGTGTACAGTGCAAATGTTTTCAGCATGTTCACAAAGTCGGGCAGCCAACACCACTACCCACTGCAGAACATTACATCTCCCCAAAGAGAGGTCCCCTGCCCATTAGCAACCCTTCTCGGCTGCCCCCTCCCCTATGGGCCCTTGTCTACCTCTAATCTACTTTACGGGTCAATGGATTTGCTTCTTCTGGGCATTTCATATACACTATGGGATCCTTTGTAACTGTCTTCTTTTCACTTAGCATAATGTTTCCAAGAATCATCCAAGCTCTAAAGTGTGTTGCCAACGCTTACTTTGTTTTTATTGCTCTTTCCTGCTTGGTTGTCATTCCATTGTATGGACAGACCTCACTTTGCTTATCCATTCACCAGTCGATGAGCACTTGGGCCATTTCCATTTTTTTTGATCCCCATGAATAAAGCTGCTCTGAGCATTTGCAGGTGTTTGCGTGGGTGCATGTTTTCGGGTCAGTTCAGTAGCTCAGTCGTTTAAGTGTCCTAACTTTTTATTTTTTGTGTTTTTTATTTATTTTTGAGAGACAGAGAGAGGCAGTGTGAGCAGGGGAGGGTCAGAGAGAGAGGGAGACACAGAATCGGAAGCAGGTTCCAGGCTCTGAGCTAGCTGTCAGCACAGAGCCCAATGCGGGGCTCGAACCCACGAACTGCGAGATCATGACCTGAGCTGAAGCTGGATGCTTAGCTGACTGAGCCACCCAGGCGCCCCTAAGTGTCCTACCCTTGATCTCAGCTCAGGTCCTGGCCTCAGGCTCTACGTTGGACTCTCCCCTGAGCGTGAAGCCTACATAAACAAATAAACAAATAAATGATTCATGAACCAGGCAGCAGCGCATCAAGCAAGTCGAGGAAGCTCGAGAAGGTGTGCACAATGGAAAATTTTTGGAGGAGGAGTAAGAAACACATTAGAAGAACAGGATTTTTCCAGGCAAGGGTTTCACTTATGCGAAGAAGTAAGAGGTCTTATCACGCAGATTACCTCATCTCCCTTCGGCCGCAGAGACTGTCTGCCGCAGACTCCTCGGCACCGATGGAAAAATTCCTGACCAATTAAGACTACATTTCTGGGGGAGGTTGAAACTGCATTAGATTAGGTACGAAGACCCGATTTGGAAACTTGATCTAAGTGACACCATCTGGAGCCTGTGGTTTTCTTTTTAACAGGTGCTAACAGATGTCTGATGAGACTTCTGCCGATGTAAATAAAGTTCTCTGTTCTTTGCGGCCTAGCTTCCTCCATACACTAATGACCTTGACATCACTGTGAGATGGAGAAACATTTCTTGGTAGAGATTTGCCTGCATTTGCTCCAGGCAGAGCAAGCTAACACCTTGCTGCCGCTTCTTTCATTTCTCCCTAGTTATTCTCTTCCCTTCTGTAAGTTCCGCTGCCCGCCCTTTGGCTGGTCCAGAGATGCAGGGCTTCCCTTCATGGGCTCCCTGTCTTCATTGGCCTGATTGGCATCAAAGGGGAAAAATGATGGGTGGAGGGGTATACTAGAGGATCCAGGCTGGCTTCCAGAAACAAAGGAGGGGGGAAGAGTAGGGGGGAGTTTCCCAAAGTTGAATTCAGTGGGTTCAAGAGATACACACTCTTGATTTTCCTTGAAAAGGGCAGAGGTTAAGTCCTGGTAGACAAGACTGGCTGGCTGGTGAGTCTGGCCCAGGATACCAGTATTTTATAAATCCCATGAGTGCTTTTCCGACTTAAAGTCTCCAGCCCCAGAAGGTCTCCCTAAACTCAGAATTATTCTCTGGCCCGTGGTAAGTGGGTTCTCGGCCTTTTGCATCACACCAGAGAATTGAATGAGGTGAGGAGCCTGGTGTGCAGTTTCCAGGGTTTCCTGTGGGCCTTCTCCAGCACCCCTCCCCCACGGGCCCCGGCATTTCTCAGCTACCACAGGGGCCGGCTCTGCAGACTCATCCAGCCTTGGAGCAGGGGGCTCATTCCAACAGTCCGTCTACTCCACCCACGCATCTCTGGCTTTGATTTGCTTTGCCGCACGTAGTCCCATCGGCCCTGACGGTTTCTGTGATGACAAGCCACAAGCAAAACTGGCAGGTGAATAGTTTTGCTTCCTCCTGGGTCTCCACTTACAAAACACCTGCTCCCCAGAGGAAAGGGCCTGCCCCTCTTTGTTCTTCCTGCTTCTCAAGAGCTCACAGAACACCCTCGGCTCATTCTGGCTGCTGCAGTCTCTGTAACATTCTTGTTAGAAGGTTCTGGGCACTTGGAAACAATTGCCTTTGGCTGTGTGCCCACTTAGAATCTTTAGAAATTTGAGTCGAGGCTCAAAAAACCACACTCGGTAAGGATTTATTTATAACCCATCTCTTTCATCTTCGCATGTTACCATAGAGTCAGAATTTCCATTTGTAGGGTCTCTCCCTCTCCACTGTGCCTTGGTGGCAACCTTAATTTAGTTTAAAACATTTCCAACTGACCCTCTATAATTCTGTATTGCTTGTCTTTTGCATGACTCGGCCATGATGGAGGCTATGTTTCTCCCCTTGGCCCACAAGAGCATCAAGCATTAATTCCATCATGGAATTAATCAGACAGTAGGACAGGAATGACACTGTGGTAGGCTAAAAGACCCCTCCCTCCAGCAGATATCCAGGTCCTAATCCCTGGAACCTGAGAACCGTGACTTTATTTGGAAAAAGAGTCTTTGCTTCTGATGGGATTAAGTTCAGGATCTTGAGATAAAGACATTATTCTGGATTATTGTAGAGGGCCCTAAATGCCCTGACAAGTGTCCTTATAAGAGATGCAGAGAGAGATTGCGGAGACCCAAAAGGAGGAGGCCATGTGACCACAGAGGCAGAGATTGAATTGATTGATGTGGCCACAAGTGTCTGGCACCAGCAGGTGCTGGAAGGACCAGACTCCCTCCCAGAGCCTCTGGAGGGAGTGCAGCCTTCCTGACACCTTGATTTTGGCTCAGCGGTACTGATTTTGGACTTTTGACTTCTGGAACTGTGATGGAAGAACATTCTATTGTTTTACATCTCTATTGTTTAACACGGTTTGCAGAACTTTGTGTTAACCTTAAAAATAAAACTGCCAGATGAGGGGCATCTGGGTGGCTCACTCGGCTGAGTGTCCAACTTCAGCTCGGGTCATCATCTCATGGTTCGTGGGTTCAAGCCCTGTGTCGGGCTCTGGGCTGACAGTTCAGAGCCTGGAGTCTGCTTCGGATTCTGTGTCTCCCTCTCTCTCTGTTCCTCCCCCGCTCATGCACTGTCTCTCTCTCTCTTTCTCAAAAATGAATCAACATTAAAAAATTAAAAATAAGTACATAAATAAAATTGCCAGATGACTTTATCCTCAATGCAGAAAACTCCACCGAAAAATTGCTAGAACTAATATGTGAATTCAGCAAAGTCACAGGATATAAATCCAATGTGCAGAAATCTGTTGCATTTCTATACACTGATAATCAAGCAGCAGAAAAAGAAATCAAGGGGTGCCTGATTGGCTCAGTTGGTTAAGGATCCGACTCGGTTTCGGTTCACGTCAGGATCTCACGCTTTGTGGGTTTGAGAACCTACATCTGGCAATGCAGAGCCTGCCTGGGATTCTCTCTATCTCCCTCTCTCTGCCGCTCCCCTGTGTGCTGTCTCTCTCTCTCCCTTTCTCTCAGAAAGAGAGAAGGAAAGAAAGAAAGAGAGAGAGAAAAAGAAAAAAGGAAAAATAAGAAAGAAAAAGAAATCAAGACATTGATCCCATTTGCAATTATACCAAAAACAATTAGATACCTAGGAATAAATCTAACCAAAAAGGTAAAAGATCTGTACTCTGAAAACTATAAAACACCGATCAAATAAATTGAAGAAGACACAAAGAAATGGAAAAGCATTCCATGCTCATCGATTAGAAGAACAAACATTATCAAAATGTCTACACTACTCAAAGCAATCAACGCATTTAGTACAATCCCTACTTGGGCGCCCGGGGGGCTCAGTCGTTAAGTGTCCAACTTTGGCTTAGGTCATGGTCTCGTGGTTCGTGAATTTGAGCCCCAAATTGGGCTCCATGCTGATAGTTCAGAGCCTGGAGCCTACTTTGGATTCTGTGTCTACCTCTCTCTTTACCCCTCCCCTGCTCACGCTCTCTCTCTCTCACCCTCTCTCTTTCTCAAAAATACACATTAAAATTTTTTAAAAAATCAATCTGTATCAAAATACCATCAGCATTTTCCACAGAGTTGAAACAAGCAATCCTAAAATTTGTATGGAATCACAAAAGACCCCAAACAGCCAAAGCAGTCCTGAAAAAGAAAACAAAACTGGAGGCCTCACAATTCTGGATTTCAAGCTGTATTATAAAACTGTATTATCAAGACAGTATGGTGCTAGCACAAAAACAGACACATAGGTCAATAGAACAGCGTAGAAAACCCGGAAAGAGACTCACAACTATATGGTCAACTAATCTTCAACATGGCAGGAAAGAATATCAAATGGAAAAAAGTCTCTTCAACAAATGGTTCTCAGAAAACTGGACAGTAACATGCAAGAATGAAACTGGACCGCTTTCTTATCCCATGGACAAAAATAAATTCAAAGTGGATGAAAGACCTAATTGTGAGATAGGAAACCATCAAAATGCCAGAGGAGAAACCAAGCAGCAACCTCTTTGACCTTGGCCAGAGGACCTTCTTACTAGACACGTCACCAGAGGCAAGGGAAACAAAAGTAACAATGAACTATCGGGAACTCATCAAGGTAAAAAGCTCTGTACAGTGCAGGAAACAATCAACAAAACTAAAAGGCCTGGGAGAAGATATTTGCAAATGACATATCTGATAAAGGGTTAGTATCCAAAATCCGTAAAGAATTTATCAAACTCAACACCCAAAGAACAAATAATCCAGTGAAGAAATGGGCAAAAGACATGAATAGACACTTCTCCAAAAAAGACATCCATCTGTTGCGGTTGGGAGGGGAACACCTCCCCCCTCCTGCTGGGATAGTAAGTAGTATCAACTTGCAAGGTGCCTCCCGACCTGCTGAGTTGGCAATGGAGGATTAGGGCTGGGCAGGAGAACCCCCCCTGCCTGCCGCCTGACTCCATTCTAAGTGAGGTTTCCTTGCATGGATTTTCTCATTTGTGACAACAATCACGGGAAACTCGTACCCGCAGGGAAATTACCTTGACTGTGGAAGCAGCCTGGCTTGTGTTCCAATTCTGGCTTTGTCATGACTGGCTGGGCGACCTTGGCAAGCCATTTAACATCTAGCCTCTTGAGCTGTCTACTCTGTAACATGGAAGGTGATGAAAAGGATGCCCATGTTGGAGATCATTACGGATTAAATGTGAGAAGTGCGGCCAACAGCATCTGACCTATATCATTTTTTTAAGGGCTTTTCTTTCTCCTTCTTCTTCTTCTTTTAGTATTTTAATTATTTTTGAGAGAGAGAGAGAAACAGAGTGAGCAGAGGAGGGTCGGAGAGAGAGGGAGATACAGAATCCAAGGCAGACTCCAGGCTCTGAGCTAGCTTTCAGCACAGAGCCTGGTGCAGAGCTCGAACCCACGAACTGTGAGATCATGACCTGAGGTGAAGCCGGTCACTTAACCGACTGAGCCACCCAGGCGCCGCTCAAAATATGTTTCAGGGCCTGAGCTTTAAGTAGAACGTAACAATGACAATGCATGTTAATGATAATAATACAGATGAACAGAAGGGAAGGGAGGCAAAAATAAGATTAAAAGCAGGAAGGGGGAAACGCCATACGCGACTCTTACATGCAGAGAGCAAACCAAGGGTTGCTGGCGGGGTGTTGAATGGGGGGATGGGCTAAACAGGTGACGGGCATTAAGGAGGGCACTTGTTGGACCAGCACTGGGTGCTAAACATAGGGGAGGAATCACTGGATTCTACTCCTGAAATCATTGCACTAGATGCGAACTAACTTGGATGTAAATTTCAAAAAAAAATTAATAAACTTTAAAAAATGACAATAATAATCATATAATTGCTAATGTATGTTAAGGGCTCCCTTTTATGTCTGCTCTAAGTCCTCCCAATCCCTCACCCCCTGTGTGCCGTGGCACCGTTTCACTCCCCGTATATTAAGGTGAGGCGGCTGAGACATGGGGACGCCCAGGACTCGCCCCACATCACTGTTCCCTCGCGTTCACAGCAGGGAAGGCCAGCACACAGCTTTGGGCGTGTACTCAAGGCTTTAGGAAAGCAGCGGCTGTTTGGAGAGAAAGAGAGATCAGTTCAAGATCAGGTATTCGACTGACTCAAGCAGGATGGGAGTTCCCAAGGCACAGAAGTCTGATTCAAGTACAAATGACTCCAGAAAGGAATAAAATGAGAAAGAAAGAAAAAAAAACAGTGTTATAAGCTGGATTGTGTCCACCCAAAAGTTCCCATGTTGAAGCTCTAACCTCCAGTATCTCAGAATGTGACAGTATTTGGAGATGGACCCTTTAAAGAGGTGACTGGGTTAAAATGAGGCCATTAGGGCGGGGCGCCCATGCACTTGCGCCTGGTGTCCTTATGAGAAGAGACCAGGACGCAGAGAGACGCACATGGATGTGCACGTACAAAGAAAGGACTGTGAAGACACAGCAAGAAGACAGTCATCTGCTAGCCTTGGAGAGAAGCCTCGGGAGCGACCAATTCTGTCAACTCCTTTATCCCAGACTTCCAGCCTCCAGAACTGTGAGCAATAAATGTGTGCCGCCCAGTCTGTGGGACAGGGTTGTGGCAACTGAGGCGAACTAAGGCAGACGATAGGAAAGAGTAACTGCTGGCCTGGGCGTAGCCACACAGCTTCTTACTGTCGGGAATGCTCAGCAAGCTCAGATTCCTGAAGGTCTTGCACAAGCCTGGAAGGGAGGTCATATATTAAGAGCCTACTGTATACACAGCAGTGAACCAAGAAATGTAAGATACCAAGAAAAGGTACTCAGAGAGCCCTCCAGGGTAAAGACAGCAAGTCTGGGCTTGGACACGGCCTCACAGGCTAGCAGAACTTGCAACATAACCCATCTCTTTGGGGAAAATTTCCCCATCTCTGATTGGGGAGATTATAGTGAATGAGAAGTTGCCAACACAGGGGACGCAGACAAAGAGTTACCACATTTTCAGAAAGAGGGGGAAAAGCAAGAGTCAGGAAACCATAAACCATTAGGATTAAGTCTCATTCACCAGGAAAAACTATCTGGGATGAATTATTGAATGGATGGTCTTGAACACTCTCAACGCCTCATTTCTTTCCATGGTTGGGGTGACTTGTCCAGGGAGTTGGTGACATCCCACGGCTTCTCCTTCACAGAGCTTCTCAGAACACTGAGAAGTGCTCCTTAAAATGGTCACCAGGGGCGCCTGGGTGGCTCAGTCGGTTAAGCCTCCGGCTTCGGCTCAGGTCAGATCTCACGTTCGTGGGTTCGAGCCCCGCGTCAGGCTCTGTGCTGACAGCTAGCTCAGAGCCTGGAGCCTGCTTCCGGTTCTGTGTCTCCCTCTCTCTCTGCCCCTCCCCCGCTCATGCTCTGTCTCTGTATCAAAAATAAATAAAACATTAAAAAATTAAAAATAAATAAATAAAATGGTAACCAAAACAAGGTTACCAATCAAGGGGACTGATTATTGAGGAATTGGGGAGGCACTGGGTTAAAAAAATGAGTTTGAAAACGTCTTAGTATTGCAGGATTCTTCAGAGTGTATGGTAGGCTAACACAAGCAGGGCATTTTCCCAGAGGGGGGATAAGGCACAGATCATTTTTAAACATTTTATGATAAGGTCCTTGTTTGAAAGAAGACCCATAAATACAGGTGCCGTCAAGGAACCTAGATTGACGACAACTGATACTGCAGATCTGGATGTCAGCAGGTCATGTAAGGACATGTTAGTGAGAACCATGTGGAAAATGAAAGGAAAGAGAGCCTGGGCGGTAATATAATTAGAAGGGATTGTGATTAACAAAGCAAATAGTTAATGACTTCATACAGCATAAAGAATCGACAAACGTTCTGGAAGCCATTCCTTTCAAATTTGCAGATAAGGCAAAGCTGAGGGCGCCTGGGTGGCTGAGGCGGTTAAGCCTCCGACTTCGGCTCATGTCATGATCTCACGGTTCGTGGGTTCGAGCCCTGTGTCGGGCTCTGTGCTGACAGCTCAGAGCCTGGAGCCTGCTTTGGATTCTGTGTCTCCCTCTCTCTCTGCCCCTTCCCTGCTCACTCTCTCTCTCTCTCTCTCTCTCAAAAATAAAATAAAGACATAAAAAAAATTTTTTTAAAAAGACAAAGCTGAAGTGAGCAATGAGCATGTCAAGGGAGACATTCAACAAGACGTTGACAATCAGCAGTGGACTCAAACCAACAAGGCATCCTCACCGGGGGTACTCACTGAACTGAGGTTTCTTTTTTTTTTTTTTTTAATGTTTATTTATTTCTGAGAGAGAGAGAGAGAGAGCAGGGAAGGAGCAGAGAGAGAGGAAGACACAGAATCCAAAAAAGGCTCTAGGCTCCAAGCTGTCAGCACAGAGCCCGATGCGGGGCTCAAACTCACGAACTGCAAGATCATGCCCTGAGTGAAAATCAAGAGCAAGACACTTAACCAGCTGAGTCACCCAGGTGCCCTTGAATTGGTTTCTCGTGGCTGAGTGCCACAGAGAAAGCAAGAACTGAAAATGAGCTAGGGAATGTATTTTATGTCAAACCTCTCCTGTGGTGACCGTGTATGACTCGTCTCCTAGAAAGCTAGGTAGCCTGTTCTTGCATTCTCCGAATCCCAGTGTGCGGGCGACAGGACCGCCTGCTGAGCCCTCCACAGCGTTGACATTGGCCCATCCTCTTTTCTAGAGAAACACCAACCAGTGCACCCGGGTTAAGGATATAAAGAAGTTCTTTTTCTCTATCAGTTTCAAATTATTTCAAAATAAAAATTTGGAAAAAAAAAAAAGAGAAGAAACACTAAGTGTACAGGGCTTTTGTCAGATTGTATATGGAAAATTATATTTTGGTCCTGGTACCACCGTGAAAACCTGCCACACACTGTGGGGAAAGTGGCAGGGGGGCATCTGGGTGGCTCAGTCGGTTAAGCGTCCGACTTCAGCTCAGGTCATGATCTTGCAGTTCGTGGGTTCGAGCCCCACATCGGGCTCTGTGCTGACAGCTCAGAGCCTGGAGCCTGCTTCCGATTCTGTGTCTCCCTCTCTCTGCACCCCTCTGCTCATGCTCTGTCTCTCCCTGTCTCTCAAAAACTGAATAAGCGTTAAAAAAAAAAATAGAAAGGGTGGCAGAATAGGAATTTTTTTCAAGGAAGCAGAGGTATGATGACGACCTTTCCTTGGCTGTCTTGTGGAGGATTAACGAGAAGGCAGAGCAGTGCTGCTGGGCTTGAGGAGGCGGACTTTAGCTCCTGGAAGGAAGACTGTCCTTCCATCCCTTTGGTCTTAGAGGTAACAAGTGACCTCAGCAGATGATGATCTCCTTCTAGCACGAAGGTGATCGATCAGGGCTGAGCTTGATTGCAGTCTGAGCTGGATGCAGGGATGTCTCAGGAGGCTTAGGTATGGCGCCCTCACTCCGTGGGCATCTATAACGCTATTTTAAATGCTCAGAGGAGGCAGAATTACAGGCTCATCTCAAGAATCGCTGTCACTGGGTATTTGCTCACAGACAGGCTCACATAATCCCATAGTTTAGTCCTAATTGAGAATTCATCTTAGAGGGCTAATATCCCAAATATGTAAATAATTCATACAACTCAACACCAATGAAATAAATAATTGATTAAAAATGGGCAGAGGACCTGAATAGGCATTTTTCCAACGAAGACAAACAAATGGCCAACAGACACGAGAAGATGCTCCACATCGCTAATCAGGAGAGAAATGCAAACCAAAGCCACAATGAAATACGCCCTCACACCTGTCAGAATGGCTAGTATCAAAAAGACAAGAAGTAACAAGTGTTGGTGAGGACGTGGAGAAAAAGGAGCCCTCGTGCACTGTTGGTGGAAATGCAAACTGGTGCAGCCACTGTGGGAACAGTGTGGAGGTTCTTCAGAATATTAAAAATAGAATTACCATATAATCTGGTAATTCCAGTAATTCCACTACTGGGCATTTACCCAAAGAAAATGAAAACACTGAGCCTGAGTGGCTCAATTGGTTGAGTATCCAACTCCTGGTTTTGGCTCAGGTTGTGATCTTGGGGTTGTGGAATTGAGCCCTGAGTCAGGATCCACATGGAGCCTGCTTGAGATTCTCTCTCTCTCTCCCTCTGCCCCCACTTCAACTCATGCATGCGCGCACTCTCTCTCTCAGAATTTTTTAACAATATAAAAATACTAATTTGAAAAGATATATGTATCTCTATGTTTATTGTAGTATTATTTACAATAACCAAATTATGGAAGCAACCTAAGTGTCTGTCAATAAATGAATGCATAAAGAAAATGAGGCACCTATCTATACAATTGAATATTACTCAGCTATAAAAAAAAAAAAAAGAATGAGATCTTGCCATTTGGGACAGCATGGACGGACCTAGAGAGTATGCTGTTAAGTGAAGTAATTCAGATAGAGAAAGAAAAATGGAATATGATTCCATTTATATGTGGCCTCCCATCCAAGTTCTAACCAGGCCCCACCCTGCTTAGCTTCCGAGATCAGACGAGATCGAGCATGTTCAGTGTGGTATGGCCGTAGACTCCATTTATATGTGGAATCCAAAAAGCAAAACAAATGAACAAACAAAAAACAGAAACAAAATCATACATACAGAAAACAAACTGATGATTGCCAGAGGGGAGGGGAGGGCGAATGGCCAAACAGGTAAAGAGGATTACGAGGTACAGGCTTCCAGTCATGAAATATGTAAGTCCTGGGGATGAAGACTACAGCACTGAGAATATAGTCAGTAACATTGTGAGAACATCGTAGGTTTGTAGTGCGCACGCGGGCGCACAGAAGCAGGGACACAAGGGCAAGGGAATGAGGAAAAGAAGAGAGAGTCAAAGGATGGGAACGGGAGGGACAACAGGAGTGATGCCCATATTGCCACTTTATTTCTCACATGCAAGTAGTTGTATACAAACAGCCACAGCTAAGAGAAGGGTTTTTTCTAGACAAAACTTTTTCTGTTCTCGCAGTTATTGTTACAACATTTCCCTGGGAACTTTACATCTCTTCTTACTGTTATTATAAGAGTGCCAAAGCGTGAAGGACATTTGTACAATAACATCTTAACTCAAGAAGCGTGAAGGACATTGGTGCAATAACATCTTAACTCAAGTGAATCAACCTCTGAGGAGCTGGATCAGCCGCAAGGGTTGCAAGGGCATGAGCGCTTTGCTCGATCACACTCCCCTTCCTGGCTCCTCGCTGCTGCTTCCCACATAGGTTCACAAGAGTAACCACACTGATCATGGTGAGCATAGTGTATAGAACTGTGGAACACTTGAAACTAATATAATATTTCTGTCAACTATACTTCAATTAAAAACTAATAATGGGCAGGAGAGAGAACGAACCCTAGAATTACAATACAATAATATTTCCATGGCTCTAGATTCCAGAGGACCTCAGAACCATAACGAGAAGTGATTTATAGCTAGTGAAGATGAATATATCAAAATTATGGGCAATTGTGCTAGGTTGAATAAAGCCCCTCCAAAATTCATGTCCACCCAAAACCTCAGAAGGTGGCCATATTTGAAAATAGTGTCTTGGCAGATGTAATTAATTAATTTAAGATGAGGTCATACTAGATTGGGGTAGACTATAGTACATTACCTGATATCCTTCTTTTTAAAATTTTTTTTAACTTTAATTTTTTTTTTTTTGAGAGACAGCAAAGACAGGGCATGAATGAGGGAGGGGCAGAGAGAGAGGGAGACACAGAATCCAAAGCAGGCTCCAGGCTCTGAGCTGTCAGCACAGAGCCAGATGCGGGGCTCGAACCCACAAACTGTGAGATCATGACCTGAGCTGAAGTCCAATGCTAAACTGACTGAGCCACTCAGTCGCCCCATTTTATCTTATTATTTATTTATTTATTTATTTATTTATTTATTTATTTATTTTGCCTGATGTCCTTCTAAGAAGAGACACATGGGAAGAAGGTCACTTGACTACAGAAGCAGAGATTGGGGCAATGTTCTATAAGCCAAGACATGCCAAGAACTGTGGACCATCATCAGAAACTCAGAAGAGGGAAGGAATAACCCTGCCCAGAACCTTTAGAAGGAGCACAAGCCTGCCGCGTCTTGATGTCAGATTTCTAGTCTCTAGAACCATGAGAAAGTAAATTCCTGTCATTTTAAACCACTCAGTTTGCTGTAGTTTCTTTCTTTTTAGTGTTTTTTATTTATATTGAGAAAGAGGAAGAGAGAGAGAGAGAGAGAGAGAGAGAATCCCAAGCAGGCTCCATGCTATAAGTACCTGGAGCTCGATCCAACGAACCGTGAGATCATGACCGGAGCTGAGATTAAGAGTCAGACACTCACCCGACTGAGCCACCCAGGCACCCCCGTTTGCTGTGATTCCCTAAGGCAACCACAGGAAACTAACCTTGCACTGAAAGGCTGACCAGGTATAACCTCTTTTTAGTGTTTAAAATGGGAAGGAGCAAAAACAGGAGGAGCCAATTCATTATATGGGAACCTGACACCACCCTTTCCTGAGCCACAGACTTCTTTGAGTTGTCTCAAATCCTGAGCTCGCTAATTCAAGCCAAGCCACTTCCTTGAAAAAGGGAAAAAAAGTCTGTCTCAACCGATGAAGACAAGCAAGACTCCAGGCTCCATGTAAGCAGAAACTTTGGGTGTCTTGTTCACTGCTGGATCCCCTTCCCTTAGAAGAGTCCTTATTAGCACTTAATAGGTGTTCAAGATCGACTTGTTGAATACATGAATGAAGAAATGCCCAGGGTCGTCCAGTAAGTCAGTGGCAAATTCAGATCCAGAGATAAAGTCTTCGGCGGCCCTTTTCCTGGTGGGTGAATTACATCTAGGATTTCCCATCTGCAGAGTCTTGGGCACTACACGTACCTGATTTGGAAACAGCACACATATAATCCCTCTTAAATTGTCCAGCTTGTGACTAAATTATATCTGTACCCGTAGCTAGGACTCTTACAGCGTCTGTTTCTTTCTGGTGTGGAAATGTAAGCACTTTCCCATTGATTCTTTTTCATTGATTCTAAAATGCAGAATTTGGGGCCGAGATTCTACGCGCCTCTTTTCTTTCTGTCTCCTGCCCATGCCCCTCTGCTTCTGCCTTCATCACAGGAGTCCACCTTGCTCTTTTTGGTTTTCTTTCTTTTTTTTTTTTTTTTTGAGATATAAGGCAGCTGAGAGTCAGCCAGTGTCAGGAAAGCGTCCCATCAGAGCCTGAACGTGTGCGGATTCTCCTGGGTAGATCCACCACTGCCAGCTGCCCCCTCCTGCCTGCACCTGCAGAATGGACCTCAGGGGATGGAATGAGAAGGTGGGGCAATGGGGTCCTTCACCCCCACAGGTGTGGACAGTCGACTTATTCGTTCCCAGACCTTCAGACCACACAAGGGAGCTGTGCTGGCTAGAGGTCTTCAGTTGTCTGGGAAGCACTAGGCTTGGGCTGCTGAAGAGCTCAAAAAGAGAAAGGAGGGGCGCCTGGGGGGCTCAGTCTGTTAAGCGGCTGACTTCAGCACAGGTCATGATCTCACGGTTTGTGAGTTCAAGCCCCAGGTCAGACTCTGTGCTGACATGACAGCTCAGAGTCTGGAGCCTGCTTCGGATTCTGTGTCTCCTCTCTCTTTCTCTCTGTCTGCCCCTCCCAGGCTCACGCTCTGTCTCTGTCTCTGTCTCTGTCTCTGTCTCTGTCTCTCTCTCTCTCAATCTCAAAAATAAAAAAACATTAAATAAAAAAGAGAGAAAGGAGAGGGAGGGAAGGATCCCTCCAAGAGCAAAAGGGGAAGTCCTTCATCCATCCTGGTAAGCGCCGTCCCTCTGGATCCCCCTGGCGCTTCAGATCCTCACTGAGAAGTCACCTCTGCAGGACATCACCAGTTCAACAATTACCACAGACAGTCCAGGAGAGAAAGTCCTGAGAAATTCCCGGAGAATCCAGTGAGAGCTCCAGCTGGCAAAGGATCTCCATGTGCGGTCCACCAAATGTTGGGGGGGCCACCGATGTGGGGTCTCCTGATCAGATGGGAGCAACCAAATGTGGGGTGACCCAATTGGGTGGAAGCCAATGGAGCAGGCGGTGCAAGAATTGACCCAAGGTAGAAAAAAAAGGAGACAGAAGTTTATTGAATACACTGCAAGGAGGTGGTGGGCAGGATAGCAAGGCAGAGACTGCGGTAGGAGACCATTCTTACGACATGAGTCAGGCTTCCGTCCTCTTCTGTGAGCTTAGAGCTGCTGGAAGAAGCATCTGAGAAACTCATCCCCACGCGCTCTGGGAAAGGGAAGTTGAGTGCCTGCCATGGAAGAACAAAACGTCACAATATATTTGAATCTGATGTGCCACCGGCAATAGTCTCTCTCTCTATTTAAGGGGGTGAAATTCACATAACATAAAATCGACCCTTGAAGTGTACAATTCAGTGGCGTTAGTACCTTCATGATGTTGCGCAGCCACCCCCATTTCAAGTACCACCATGTTCATCCCTACAAAAGGAAATTCAGTAGTCACTCCCATACCCACCCCCACCCCTTCCCTGAAGACCACCTATCTACTTTCCGACTCTATGGATTTACTTACTCTGGGTGGTTCGTATGAATGGAATCATATAATATGTGTCCTTTTATGTCTGACTTCTTTGACTTAGCTCGAAGTTTTAGAGGTTTATTTACATTGTAGCATATTTCAGCACTCTCTCTATATACATATATTGCATTTTGTCCATCCACTCATCCAGCAATGGACATACGGGTAATTGCAGGCAATGTTCTTTTGAACAGGCTTGGAAGATAAATCTAAGACTAGAATCTAGTGCTTTCTGACTAGCAAAAGGACCCGAAGGTAACAGTGAATTGAAAGACACAGTGGGGCGGCTGTGGCACGGGCTGCCTCAACTGGAGAAGCCGGAAAAATACCACAAGTGTGTTCACCCTACAAGGTATTGAGCAAGCTCGGGTTCTAAGAACAAGCATATCTTATCCTGTATTTGTCGTTAGATAAATTACATTTCTCCACCAAGTCTTGTTTTTCTCTTCCTCTTTCCCCTCCCTCCTCCTCCTTCTCCTCCTTCTCCTTCATCTCTCCTTCCGCTTCTCATTTCCCTCCTCCTTCCCCTTCTCCTCCTCCTTCCACGAGTGAACCTAAGGACTTCTCCTTTGTCACAGAGGCCCATGGAAAAGCCTCTGTCATGAACGTACCCCACCCGCCTAACAAGGTTTCATGTAAAATACGCTCTAAACTTTTTTCTCTACCTTGCTCTCCGACACAGCAACTGAATGCCACAGTGTCTCTTATTACATAAACGACAGCATATTTCATGATTAAGGTTTACCAGAGGCGACTTGTGCTTTGTCTCTTCCAACTCAGGCCGTGCTTTTTGCTTTCCCCTGCCCGTTTTCCCTCCGGCCCCTTCCCCTCCGAGCTGCCTTGCTCCTGTTTTCCTTCTCGTCTCTGACCTGCCCAGAGCCTCAACCCCCCAGGCCTCCACTTTGCGATTAGGCTCTGCTGGTGATCCTCCTGGTTATCAGCTGCTGGCCACTCAGCTGACATCGGCCCCTTTTCCTCTCTCCATCCTTGCCGGGCATCAGCGTCCTGTAGAACTTCTCGGAAACTCCGCGGGGGGCCTCCTTCTGTATTCTGGAAATACAACACAATTGCGTCAGAATTAGGGAAGAGATCAGAGCTTTTACTTCAAAGCCTGTCATTTTATGTGTGTAAAAAGTATCCCGAAAAGACTGGAAACGAATCTCCACTGTATATTTGCAGTATCTTTGGAGATGCTAACAAAGTGTTACATCTGAAAAGAATGAGATTGCTCACTGGCCTTTAAATTCATTAAACAAAAATTAAATTATTAAATTAAATTACATGGGGGGGCACCTTCTTGGGTCTGTAGGTAGAGCACACAACTCTTGATCTTGGGGGTTGCAAGTTAGAGCCCTACACTGGCTGTAGAGATTACTTAAAAACAACATCTTTTTGACCGGAAGTCACTTTCTGAGCTAGCGTGCGGTCTTTATCAGCTTCCACCATGGTGTACCGGGGCCGGGGCCAGAAAGTGTGGAAGGTGACGGTGCAGCCCGTCAACCTCATCTTCAGGTACTTGCAAAATAAACCTCGGATTCAGGTGTGGCTTATGAGCAAGTGAACAAGCAGATAGAGGGCTGTACCACTGGGTTTGAAGAGTACATGAACCTCATATTAGATGAGACAGAAGAGATTCATTCTAAAACAAAGTCAAGAAAACAACGGGTCGGATCATGCTCAAAGGAGATAATATTACCCTGCTCCAAAGTGTCTCCAGCTAGAAATGATCAATGAAGTGAGAAATTCTTTTTTTAATTTTTTTAATGTGTTTTATTTATTTTTGAGAGACAGAGAGAGACAGTGTGAGCAGGGGAGGGTCAAAGAGTGAGGGAAATACAGAATCTGAAGCAGGCTCCAGGCTCTGAGCTAGCTGTCAGCACAGAGCCCAAAGCGGGGCTCAAACCCATGAACCATGAGATCATGACCTGAGCCGCAGCCGGATGCTTAACCGACTGAGCACCCAAGTGCCCCGAGAAATTCTTGAGAAGACCATGCAGTTTTTTTTAGAGGTCTTTTGTTGGGAGTATGGTTCTAAAACATTTGTTCCTATTGTTTTGATGACCTTTATGTTATTACCAAATGACAATAAATGTTGTGGGATTATTTTTAAAAAAAACATCTTTTTCATGTTTTTAAAAATTAAATTAAATGAGATAGACCGATTTCCGCTGCCTCTACCTGCAGCACGATGCCCAAATCCAAGCACGACAAGAAAGTTTCCTTAACCAAAACCGCCAAGAAAGGCCTACAACCGACACAGAACCTGACGGAGGAGCTTTGGGGGTGTACGCACATGTGTAAGTATCGTTTTGTCTTCCCCGCGGCTGGTCTTCAGGAAGGACATCCAGAACGCCTGGAAGGACAGCCACACGTCCTCTGGCAAAAACAAAGTGATGATGGTGGCCTTGGTTTGAAGCCCATCTGGTGGGTACAGAGTCCCCCTGAATCAGGTCAGCCAGAGGTTCAGGGGTGAAGTCTGTCTCCTTTTCACCCACTGCAGGAGGAGGTGAAAGTGGTTCAGGAGACACAGGGAAACGGACTTCGCCAGAGCTGGAAACAAAGCGACTTTCACGGTGACTCTGGACCCGGGGCCCCCAGAGCAAGTCCCCCCCTCCGTGGGGCCACAGAGGAGGAAGCTGGACTTGTCCACTGCCTTCACAGGAGAGGGTGGTGACCTTGCTGTCCCACCACATGGTGTGCAAGGAGGCCAACGTGCGGACCCCAGAGCCAGCCCATGCGCGGAAGCTTTTTGGGTCTGCAATGGCTGAATTGGAGGTAGCCAGCAAATACACATGGATGTGCAGTCCAGGAGTTTCCAACTGAAGGGAGGGGACTTGTCTGAGGGCACGTCCCAGCTGGCGAAGAATCAGAAGAAGGGGGGGGGGTGGCGGACTTTGGCTGCCAGGTGCTTGGGGCCAGGATGCGTGGGGCCATGGCCTCGCTGAGGGAGCAGCTGTCTGTTTGTTTTGCTGTGAACGCAGACAAAGGAGGGCGAGAGGGACAGATTGTTTTTCTGTAAGAAAACACCTTATTTTCTGCAAGGTGGCTCCCTTCGGACAGCAAAGAGGACTTTTCTTAGAATAAAAGCCTTGGTTGGGGGCTTTTGTTTGGATTCCCAAGATTCCCTTTGTTCACTCGGAGCCAGCTTCCAGCACTGGCTCCTGCGTGGTGACCGGGGACCTGAGAGCCATCACTTCTCCTCTCCTTGGGCCCTCCGTGCCACCCTACTGGAAAGGAGGGCTTGTGTTTGCCCAGGAATACAGGGACCCTGTGCCCTCTCTACCCCTTTCCTTCTCTCCTTCCTCCCTGCACTCCTTACCATCCCCCCTTCTTCCCTCCCAAAGCAGGGCCAGAGTCTCTCTCTTTTTTTTTCTCTCTCTCTTTTTTTTTTAAATAAATGTTTATTTAATTTTGGGAGAGAGAGAGAGAAAATGTGAGCAGAGGAGAGTCAGAGGGAGAGGGAGACAGAATCTCAAGCAGACTCCGTGCTCCGTGCAGAGCCTGACACAACCATGAGCTCATGACCTGAGCCGAAATCACGAGTTGGATGCTTACCTGACCAAACCACCGAGGTGCCCCCAGGGCTAAGAGCCTGACAGGAGACAGGAAGCTTTCACAAGCCACTGCTGCAGCCCTGAGTGGATCTAAAACCTGTTCCAAACAAACATGAAATGAAAATTCAAAGTTAAATGAAGTAGGTTAATACTTTACAAGGCTAAAAGAGCAGCTAATGTAGAATATGCTAGCCCAAAGATAACTATATAGAAAACTCTATAGATCCTATCATCACTAATAAGTGACCATGACAATCTATTGGCTTTAATACAATGATATGGAAAACTACATAGATCGTATTAGATGATTCCATGAAAGGAATAGGCTGTAAAATATAATCATCTAAGCTAGGGGACGAACAACAATTAATTGTTCTCAAAGTGTGTTCCCTGGACAAGAGCAATCGCCTGGAAACTTAACTAGAAAAGCAGACCTAGACCTACTGGATCGGACTTTTGGGGGAGGCCCTGCCGTTTAATCTGTGTTTTAATAAGCCCTCAGGTGATCTTGACGCACACCAAACTTTGAGAATCACTGCCCGAAATATACCTACTTTGTTAATTGCATATACTAGTTGCAGATTTTTTCGTTACTGCAGCTTTCTATTTTTGCAGAAGGAGAAAAGTACCTAATGGTAGTGGAGATAAACAGATATGAAACCCGATCAGCAGCAGAAGAGATTCTTTAGGACAGCTGGCGCCTACACTTCAACCAGTCTTGAAGCTTTGTGTTTGTTGTGGTTTAACAGTCTAAGTAAGAGGCTGCTCTGCCACATTCTGGGTGTCTGAATTCTTCCCGCCGTAAGCAGGATAGAACACATTATAAGAAGCACAGGAGTGGGGACTTGTTCCTCTCTATCAGTCTCTACTGATGAGCTTTTAGAGAGAGAAGAGTAGGGCTCTCGGTGTAAAGAGGTGTGGGAAGGTGTCAACCGTTGGCCCATATTACAATTGACCTTAATTGGTTCACCGCCACCCCCCCCAACACCCCCAACAAAGTAGATCCTCAGATGACAATTGAGATCATGTAGTTTTCTGGGAGGTGCAGGACAGAACCAGAATGGAAGAGAAGTGATACATAGAAGGGAAAACTTCCAATAAGCCAGCCATCAAGGTGGGTGAGTAAATCTTAATCCTGTGGTGAAGCTTAAGGAAATGGTGTAGAGCACATTCCTCAGAAATATACTGGCCAAGGAGTGAGGGAACTGGGGTATTGATACCCCCACATATCATTCCCAAGAACTTCTGGTCCATATCCAAGAAAGGCGCAGGTGCCTGCCTCTAGAAAATTCTGCCTGATGGACATAGACAAGTAAAGGGGATCCCAGGTATCATGGATTGATCCTTCCCAAAACATTAGTATATGCAAGGTCGAACCATAAACTCGGGTCCAGATCTAAAATTGGGAAATGAGAACTCAGTCGCTGCTCAGGATGCAGTTTTATCTTGGTTCAATACTGAAGCAGCAAATAAACTTTCCAAATGTTCAAAATCAGATAAGAAACAGATGGGTACACACGTCTGACTGCTGCTTCCTTTATGCCTCCAGCTCATACTTCTGTGGTCTCAGCAGTTGTACTGAGAAGAGTCTCCTATTGGGGTTTATGACCTTTTATTGCCTCTAACACACGATTTATCCTACTAAGTAAGACATCAGTTATGGTGTCCAAGGATCATTCCTGTGTGTCTTTTGAAAGGAAAAAAATAGTTTTTGGCCTTAAAAAAATTTTTTTAATGTTTATTTATTTTTGAGAGAGACGGAGCAGGAGCAGGGGAAGGGCAGAGAGAGAGGGAGACACAGAACTCAAAGCAGGCTCCAGGCTCTGAGCTGTCAGCACAGAGCCCGATGTGGGGCTCCAACTCAGGAGCGGTGAGATTATGACCTAAGCTGAAGTCAGATGCTTAACCGACTGAGCCACCCAGGCGCCCCAGGCTTTGGCCTTTTTGAATATAAATGGACACCTAAAGATTACCAGACAATGAGAAAACTAGCAGCATGAGGGAGAAAGACAAAAAATAAGCAAACAGAACAAATTGACTCTTGAAGAAATAGAATTTGGAAAGAAGAGAATGTCACAAAAACCCAAATTCTAAAAGACTTGACATGTTACAGCAACCATAGAATAAATACAGGATGCTATTTTTTTAAAAAAAGAACAATAAGAATAAAAAACTACTTTTGAAAATTAAGCACAGGGCACCTGGGCGGCTCAGTAGGTTAAGCATCCAACTTTGGCTCAGGTCATGATCTCAGGGTTCATGAGTTCCAACCCTGCGTCAGGCTCTGTGCTGACAGCTCAGAGCCTGGAGCCTGCTTCAGATTCTGTGTCTCCCTCTCTCTCTGCCCCTGCTCCATTCACACTCTGTCTCTCTTTCCCCAAATAAAATAAAGACATTAAAAAACTTTAAAAAAAGAAAGAAAGAAAAGTAAACACATAATTACAGAAATAAAATTTTCATTACAGGTCAAGTAAATCCTTCAGAACTAAGAACAAACCTACAAAGAGATAAAAACTAGAGAGAACAGATTAAGAGACCTCAAGGGTGAATCAAGGAAGTACAACTTTCTACTACTAAGGAAAAGGCAGAAAAAATGGAGAAGAGAAAGTATCTAAAAAATAGTACCACTTAGGATGCTGGGGTGGCTGAGTTAAGCATCTGGCTCAGGCCATGACCTCATAGTTCGGGGGTTCGAGGCCCGCTCAGGCTCTGCACTGACAGTGCAAAGCCTGCTTGGGATTCTGGCTCTCTCCCCTGCGCCCATGCTCTGCCTCTCTCTCTCTCTCTCTCTCTCTCTCTCTCTCTCTCTCTCTCTCTCTCAAAATAAATAAATAAACTTAAAATAAATTAGTGCAACAATGGAACTTCTGTTTCTGGCTATCATGGAATAATGCAAGCCAGATTTAGTTTCCTGACTTAAATTATCAATACACAAAAAGACAAAATATATTTTACATAGATAGTGACTAGACAATAATAGGCAGCTCAAGACAGCAGGACTGGGAGAAGAAAAACAAACAAGATAAGCTCTGTAATTTCCCAATCTGCCTTTCTGAAGATAATTTCCAGCCTTCGGCACCGAAAGGAGGAACCCAAAGCATTGAGAATTTTTTGTCATCACAAACAGTAAATAGAACTAGCAACTCAGATATTAAAACAGTTACTAAAATCATATTTCATATTTTCGGGAAGGTAGAGGAAAGCATTAGCATGTTAAAGAGACACATGAAAGTTATATTTATTTTTAAAAACCCAAATCAAACTTCCAACAATGAAAAACACAGTGTCAGAGACAGACATATGCTGAATTAGGGTTAAGAGAGATTAGACCCTGCAGAAGAAAAGATCAGTGCACTTGATCCCATAGTAACAGAAACTACCCAAAATAAAAGCCAGAGAAGAAAAAAAAAACTGAAAAGAAATGAAAAGGATACAGTGAGCTATACCAGAATTTCAAGCAACCTAATATATGTGTATTTGGAAAGAGAAGAGAGGGCGGGAAAGAAAAAGATGTTTGAAGAAATAATGGTAAATAATTTTCTAAACTTGATTTAAAAAACTATAAACCTGCAGATCCAAAAAGCTCGCAACTCTGTTTCCTTCAGCGGAAGAGAGACTCCGGGTTTCCAAATGGGAAGGTCGCTGAAGGATGTCAAGTAATCAAGCCTCCAGGGAGGCAGCTAGGACAAGAGTTCAAGTGCAAATAGAAAGCAAGCCTGTATTCATGTACTGCCCCAGGCCAACCATGAGAGGCCGCACCAGTTTGTGGGTGCTCCCTGTCCCTTCCTAAGTGCTCAGGGAAATGGAGTAGATGAAGCACCCACGGGGGGAGACCTCTCTCACTGACAGCACCCCCCCTCCCTCAGCAGAAGGGACTGGAGAGATTGGAAAGGTAGCGGATTCACCTGCAGGTTTCCGAATTACAAATATGCACCTGAGCCTGGCTGTCCAGGCGCGGCCTGAGTGTTTGTCTACAACTCCCTCTATCAAACTGCGGGGCCCTGCAGTCATCGGGGAATGCCACCAAAAAGGCATGACCGCCCACTGACCTGTGAGCTGGCCCAGGAGGCTCCTTACCCCCTCCCCTGTCCTCGGAATGTGGGTTTGGCTTGCCTCACCCACACTGCTCCAAGGACACAGCCTTGAGATCCCCATATGCTCTGGAGAATCCCTGCATGGTGTATGTGACTGAACCCAATTAGGGCCTCTTTATCAACTTTTAAGATAAAGTTGATGTCATGGTGGGGGGGGGGGTGGAGGGGAGGTGTAGGGTTCCATTCATCTTGCTGGCGCCCAAGGCAAGCCTCGCTTATAAAGTCCCCTTGCTAATTAAAACTGCCACTTACCACCCTGGAGTGGTCTGCCTCTCTCTTCAGTCTCTCCGTGTACTGGGGGCCAGTTTCAGATGGGCCCCAGGAAAGAACCAGCAGCTGTGCACCAAGTCCAGCGTGGGGAGGGCAGTTTCCCTCGTGACGCTCACCAGGCCAAGCTTTGTAATTGCTCGTGGTCGGGACTGATAGATCACACACAGGACTTTGGCTTAGAACTGGACTCCCTACACGGGGAGCAAAATAATTGGCAATGAAGTGGGAAACAAAGGCAACCTGAGGGCAAAGCACAAACTAACACCCCCCCCCACGCTCCCCCCAATCTCCCACCCCCATCTGTGTGATACTGCTCGGGCACTCCTAGTTGCCCAAGAACAAAGTAAAGGGAAAAACAAAACTGATAGAGATTGCAGTTATGCAGGACAGGAGTCTTTCTGTTTACATCTTTCTTAATGGTATACAAGGGAAAAAAAGCAATTTTATCGACAGCCAAATTTCCAGAGACCCACAGACACAATTTCCTGAAGCCCTAACATCCCCCTCCTTCTCCAGAGGATAGAAAATCTTATATAATCAGTCACTCCTCACAACCCAAGTGCAGCTCTTTCTGCCCACCAGTCCTGTCCCTGTGCTTTAATAAAACCACCTTTTCTGCATCAAAGACGGCTCAAGAATTTTTTCTTAGCCGTCAGCTCCAAACTGCACCAACACTCCAAACTGCATCAGGGAATACTTCCAATACATTGCCAAGCCTTCTTGCCAGAGAGAAAGAAGGAAAGGCAAATGACTGTGAAATCATGAGATTCCAAGAGGAAGGGAACAGGAAATGAAATGTACTAAATGCTATCGAGAAGTCAAGCATGACAAAAGCCATAGACTCTAATGGATTTTAATACGAGAAATTAGCTGGTGGTCTTGGTGAGAACAGACTAGGCACAATGGTGGGGACAGAAAGCCAGACTCCGTGGGCTGAGGAATACATGGGAAGTGAGAAAATACAGATAGGTATGGATGAATGTAGCTATGAATGGCAGACAGCTTCTGGAGGGACTAAAGGCTATGCCTTTTTGACTTGAGAATGTTTCATTGTTGATGAGAAGGAACCGAAGAGAAGATGAAGTCATGGAGGAAGGGAAGGATAATCAATGGAAAGCCATACAGAGTAAGGAGCTGCTTACAGAACCAGACGGATCGATTATTGCTTGATTGAAGGAAGAATGTGTTCCCAACCACAGAAGGAAAGGAAGGAAGGGCTGCGGATCCAAGTGAGTTTGAGATTTCGGTGGTGGGAGGCTGCAGTCTGATCTGTCGAGCATGAGAACTGGTGGGGCAAAGATTTACAGCGAGCACAGGAGGTTTTAAATTTCAACCCAGTTGAGGTTGAGGAGCGAAGCTTTGATCACTGGGGCCGTGGGATCCTTCTAGTTTTCTCTGGCAGAACTAGAGTTTTCCCCTGAGCCTTTTGGAAGTAGAAAAAACAATAATCACAATGGTCAGTGGGGAGGGGGAGACAGTAATATTTATTGAACAGCATGTGCCAGAAACTGGACGAAACTCTACATGCATTAATTAACTGAATCCTCACGGCAGCACTGGGACATACACTGTCTTACGGTCCCCGTAAGAAAACAAGAGGAAATAACTTGCACAAGATTCCAGAGTGTTGGAACGGGGATACCAACCCAGCTCAGGGGAGCTTCAGAACTCGTACTCTTAACCAATAGTTCCGGCGTTCCTTTCTTTTCATCTTTAAAATTTTTTTTCTTTTATTATTTATGCTTTGAAAGACAGAGAGGGGCAGAGAGAAAGGGAGACACAGAACTCAAAGCAGGCTCCAGGCCCTGAACTATCAGCACAGAGCCTGATGCGGGGCTCAAACCCACGAACTGTGAGATCATGACCTGAGCCAAAGTCAGATGCTCAACCAACTGAGCCACCCAGGCACCCAGTTCCAGTGTTCTGTTTCAGGGATACTTAGTCACCAGCTGGGAAGGGCAGGGATGCCCTCCATGGTCTCACATACAAACAGGTATCTTTTTCTCCATGTGGGCAGAGTATGCAGGCAGCACTCTTACCTCAAGCCACACTGAACACAAGCCTTCAAATATGGCCATCCCTTTGCTTGGAACACTTCCCTCTTCTTTTTCTCACTGTCTCCTACGTATACACTGTCTCCACTTAAATACTTCTTACCCCAGGTCATCTGCTGAAATCCATACCCCTCACCACCAAACCAGTTGAGTGTCCCTACTGTTTGTTTAATTGTTATTTTTTGTATGTAATTGTCTGCCTGCTGGGATAGGATGATAAAGCATTCAAGAGAAAGGCAATTCTGAGGATTCCAGAACAGGGCTGCTGATTCCTCCCTGCCCATCCTGAAGCTAGTATTTGGATGCTCTGGAAGTTTGCTCCGCTGTTGCTCAGCTAGGTTCCTCTACCAATCTCTCTGCCTAAAATAAATGCATTCTTCTGGAAGGTTCTAGAGTGGCAGTTTCTAAACTGGGGTACACTCATTCTGGGGTTTCTGTTGGAATAAAGGGCCTACCGAGGACTGATGAAATTCTATTTGCCTTGTTAAATAAGAAACAAATTAAGCTTTACTACTATTCGACATGTGGTCTAGCACTGATACCATCACCTGGACCAAACGTCAGAAGATCATAAGTCACCTTCAGCGATGTGTGACATACCTGAAAGCGGACTAGGAGCGTCACAAGGTGGAAATGTGCAGTGATGCTGTCCCCCCCGCCCACTTGTTTACTTAAGCTTATTTATTTATTTTGAGAGAGAAAGAGAGCAAGTGGGGAAGGGGCAGAGAGAGGGAGACACAGAATCCCAAGCAGGCTCCCTGCTGTCAGCGCAGAGCCTGACACAGGGCTCGGGCTCATGCACCACGAGATCATGGACCTGAGCTGAAATCAAGAGTCAGAGACTTAACCGGCTGAGCCACCGAGGTGCTCCGGCCCTGTTCTCTTTTGAAGTTTGTGACTATGTCTAGCTGTTTAGTTGGCCTGATTAAGTGTGTGTATAGATTACATTTGCTAGCTTTAACTAACTAGTTTTAACTACCTAATGTTCAGGAATGGATTCCTGCAAAGAAACTGAGAATTAAAGATATTACTTTAACACAGTGAATAACATCAGAACTTCCCTTTCCTTTGCTGGTATGAACTTTTTTCTTTTCCTTTTTTTACAACATAATGAGCCACGTTATGTTGTAAAAACAACGACACCCTGACCAGGAGTTAGTAAGAAAAAAAAATCATCACAAAGACTGTTGGAAAAATGTCTTTAAGCTAATTGTTCTTAACCACTCATCTTGCCCTAAATTATATTGGCTAATTGACAGTGTGAAACCATCGCCTTAGGAAGGCCAGAAAAAGCAAACCTCTGCAAGTGTTTCAAGAGTGTGTTTAAGTCATCTGTTACTTAGTTACTCCAAGTCTTTACAAAATTTCATAAGTGGTGACAGTGTTTAGGAGCTGCCTTCTATGTTCTCATGAAACAGACAAAAACCAAAAAGCTGCGTTTCATAGAAAAACATTTACCCTGCTGGCCACTATGATGCCTAGCCCTTTGCCAGCAAATGCTATTAGAAAGCGTCCAGAAAATGTGGCTGAAGATTTTAAGAAACAAAAGTTAAACTTCAGGGGCGCCTGGGTGCCTCAGTCCGTTGAGCATCTGACTTCTGTTCCATCTAGCTGTAAATGTACTCTAAAAAATAAAATCTGTTCATTAAAAAAATTTGCAATAGTCATAAACTATAGCCAACTGAATACAACAAGAATCTAGGAGTCCATACCAATAATAAATGGAAAGAAGAGAACGCCCTTTCTTTCTTTTTTTTAAATTTTTTTAATGTTTTTATTTATTTTTGACACAGAGAGAGACAGAGCATGAGAGGGGGAGGGGCAGAGAGAGAAGGAGACACAGAACCGGAAGCAGGCTCCAGGCTCTGAGTTAGCTGTCAGCACAGAGCCCCACACGGGGCCTGAACCCACGAACGTGAGATCTGACCTGAGCCTAAGTCGGAGGCTCAACCAACTGAGCCACCCAGGCACCCCGAGAACGCCCTTTCTTACAATATATCGAGCAATACTTATATTTGGAGAAGCACGTGTGGAAAATTATCATTTCACAACCACCAGATTAGTCTGGTGCAGGCAGACTGATGATTAATGGATGCTAATTTTAGATGTAAACGTTTGATGAAGAGCAGGGTATTTGCAAGATTTCGGAGTGTCTCCTCAGATTAGCTGCAAGGGGAAAAATAGTAACTATACAGTAGAGATATTGGATAACACCCAGACCATCTCATTAAAATTAGCATTACCAATGAGAGGCTAAGGAACATAGCGTGCCTTCAGAGGGGATGGATATCTTAGAACCCCACACAATTTATGCAGTATTCCAGCCAGGAATTAGATCTAAATCTAATCATTACAAGCATCGGACAAGCCCAAATTGAGTAGCATTCTATAAAATAATTGGCCTGTATTAAAAAGCGGGGACAGTGTTGTGAATGACCAAGGGCAGGTGACAGATCCAAGAAAGCTTAAAGAAGTTGAGGGAAATGTTCCATTTGAACTGGAGAGAGAGAATATAAACGCGGCAAAATATTAACAATTTGGTGAATCTGAGCAAAGGGTAGGGAGCAAGTCTCATTACTTTTGTGACTGTTTTTGTAAATTTGAAATTATTTCGCAATTAAAAGTTAAAAAAAAACACATTTTATGGAAAAACTCCCAGCGTAACCTCTGACGAATCATTTTGACTTGAATAAAGTGGGTGGAGGGCAAGGTCTGGGTTAAGGTTACAGAACCAGCAGCACAAGAGAAATTAATTCATGTTTCACCCATAGACAAACCATTACAGCAAGTAAGTGGAAACACTTAGAATATTACTTACAATATATTGGATTAAGATGGGGAAAGATGCTGAAAATCTTCTGTGCCATACGAGTGCTGTCAGTTTAAAAGATGAATTATGTATTTTTTTACAAGATATTTACTGACCTTCTCTCTGGCAACTGGGTAACACTAGCATGTTCTGTACAAATATTGAAAAAATGAACCATTGGGGCACCTGGGTGGCTCAGTGGGTTGAGCATCCGACTTCAGCTCAGGTCATGATCTCACAGTTGGTGGGTTCGCACCCCGCATCGGGCTCTGTGCTGACAGCTCAGAGCCTGGAGACTGTTTCAGATTCTGTGTCTCCCTCTCTCTGTGACTCTATCTCTCAAAAATAAATAAAAACAGTAAAAACAATTAAAAAAAAGATGAACCATTAAGTCCTTTAAAACTGCTTTTATTATGAGCAAATGAAAATCAAAAGAACTTATATATATACACACACACACATATATATACATACACACTATATATAACTCTTGCAGTAATTTTTTTTATGTGTATTTATTTTGAGAGACAGTGTGAAGGGAGGGAGGGACAGAGAGAGGGAGACAGAGAATCTCAAACCCAGCCTAACAGGGGGCTTCACATTCTGTCACCAAAAATGCTGTGTGCATCTGTAAAAAATTTTAGTTTCCCATTTTTAAAAGTGGGGGAAGGGCATCTGGGTGGTTTTAGCCTGCTGAGCCTCTGACTCTTGATTTCTGCTCAGGTCTTGATCCCAGGGTCACGGGAGCCTGCTTAAGATTCTCTCCTCTCTCCCTCTGTGCCCCCCACCCCCACCCCCACCCCCCACCCGCTTAAAAAAAAAAAGTGGACAAGGGGGGAACTGCCAACATCTTTTAAAACATTTCAGATGGACTGTTTCAGTTCACGCAATGTTTTGGGCCCATTGTTTTAAACATAAAAGTGCAAACTATTCCAACCAGTTTGTAAGAGCAGCTTTTGTACAACAGGAAACAGAAGTTTTAATAAATACCTTAAGTCAAAAAGTCATTGGAAAGTCTTTTAAAATAAGATTTTGTAACTGCCAACTAGCAATTTCCTTTTTCCCTTTGGCCCCACATACTCTCGTGGGGTATTTTTCCATCCAGGACATCCTTAAAACAAAGAACTAACTGGGGCGCGGGAGTCAGTTAACCACCGACTTCAGCTCTGGTCCTGATCTCAGGCTGTGAGTCTGAGCTCTGTCGGGCTCTGTGCTGACAGCTCAGAGCCTGGAGCCTGCTTCCGATTCTGGGTCTTCCTCTGTCTCTGCCCTTCCTCTCTCTCAAAAATAATAAACAAGCATCTAAAACAAAACAAAAAGCAGAACTGACAAACTCAGAATCAAACCTAAAACTTCCCTGAATCACAAAGTAATAAGCTTCTGGTTTAAAACCAAAAACGAGGCTTAACAACAGGTTAGATTTACTAAAAATCATTTTTCACTTAAAATGGCTGAATTTCGTGGTATGTAAATTATACTTCAAAGTTGTTTCTAAGGCAGAATCCAAGTGCATTGTTCTCTACAAATATTCATTTTATCACATAATTGATAATATTGTTTAGTTATAATTAACAGCTAGCTCTGCTTATTTCGTGTCGTTTATATTTTTCCTTTTGCCTTCATTTCAAGAATGTACATAATCTATTATTAAAGCATTTAAATAACCATTTGAATGGTGGACCCATAGTGTTTACAGCTAAGGGAAAGCGGTCAAAAACGCTTAGAGACCGTAGTCCTGGAGCCCAGGAGGCCGTCAGGACTCTCTCCAAGGGTCTCTAGGGCCCCTCGGCCAGGTCGCACCCGAAACTAGTGCTGGAGGCATCTTGGTTTAAGTACGGACACTCTTGCCCTTCGTTCACAGCGCTCGGCACAGAAGCGGCCTGACCCGCTTGGCAGCTTCCTCATTCCCGCCTTCCTGAACCCCCAAACGGCCCCGACACCACGTTTCCAAGGCCTCCCCCAGCAATTAGAGGACAGAGGCTGGGTAACTCCTGGGCCCTAAGGCCAGGGCAAGCGCGCGCCGCATTCTAGTTAGGGTCAAGGCCTCCAGTTGGGCGTAGTCTTTCCGGAATGTGAGGGTGACCGCCTTGGGCGGTCACTGACGGGAAATAGGAGGAGTGAGGAGGATAACGGGGTACCCAGGGCCGTTCCAGCAGCGAACGTGACGTCACCGCCCTCCCCGCCGGCGTCCAGCAGCGCGCAGGACTAAACGGGCGGTGCGTGCGTGGAGGGCGGGGCGAGTGTGGATGGGCGGGGCGAGCGAGGGGTGGGGGGGACGAGCGCGGCGGGCACCGGAAATGAGAACGCGGTGGGCGGGGCGAGGGGCGGGGCGAGAGGCTGCCTTTGCTCAGAGGATAGCTTTGCATTGTAGGGTTCTGCCCGAGGAGATCGAGGATGTGACTGGCCCGGCCGGCGGCGCCAGCGGAGAATGTTCTCCCTCCTGGGCGCAACGACCCTGGTGCTGGTTGCCGGGGCGCCGTGGACTTTGCCCGCAGCCTCAGGTGAGAGACGAGGGGTCTGGGGCGGGGCAGGAGGCTGGGCGGTAGGGGCGTTGGAAGCCTCGGCCCTGAGAGGCCGACGGTCTGGGAGACCTCTGGTCGTCCGTGGTCACAGCGCTCAAATCGAAAATCAAGAGGAAATAGTATTCGAGAATCCTTCCACTCTGCTTTCTCGGGGCCAGCGTACCCGTCCCCCGGCAGGGGACGACCTCCCAGCCACCCCTCCCCAGGCTTCCACCCCCGCCGTGCTGGGTGTGCGAGAGCCTTCCTGTCGCCTCTGAGTCTCTTCGAAAACTCCGGCAGCTCGGCTAGACCCTTATATGATATCCAAGGCTTTAGCCGCGAGCTGTGCTGCTGTTTTGAATCAGTGTCTTAATTCAATAAACAGTTATTCAGTCCCACGTAGAACGAGGATAATGATGGCAAGAATTTCTCTGCCCTCAGGATTCGAACGGTCTAATAAAAAGTGATAATAAAAGAAAAATACGCAGCCAAGACACAGAGGCTGGGACCACCCAGGCTAGTTTGCTGCCTTGATTAATACTTAAACTGAGATGCGTCGGGGGAATGGCAACTATTATATGATTGACTTTGTGTAGTGAGGAGAGGTTCCCAAAGGGAAAGAAGGTGTAGCATCTTAGTTCAGAATACCTAACTGCTTAGAAAACCGTACCCAGATGTGATACAATGGTATCCTATTTCTCAGACTCTTACACGAATATAGTATATATAGTTTATGGGTACTATGATCCTGGCATAACCCATGGTAATTTTTTGAATCCTTTGGGTCTTAAAACTTTAGTATTCAGCTCGTTGTGCTTTAATATAAAAAGAATTTCCCCAGAATTTTCATGTAAAGATAACATTCCAAGAGGGTGTACATTAAGATCTTTATTTTAATCTAGATTAGGGGAGAGCTGCTAAAATAAACTTTATACACAGCTAGCATTTATGGTACTCTTAACAGTGTGTCGGGCTCTACTCTGCCTGTTTTAAAGGTATAAACTCATTTAGTGTTCAGTGGAAAGTTACACACTCATTTTACAGATGAGCAAACTGTGACAGTAAATAGCTTGCCTAAGGCCATACAGCTAGCCAGCGGCTGAATAGGAAATTCAACTCTGGGAATCTGGCCTCAGAGCCCTGGGCTTAAGACTAGTTTGTTTTCCTAAAGGTTAACAATTTAAATTCTTGATTATCCACCAATATTGTTAAGAGCCCAGTTATCTCTCAATTAACTAACGGTACTTGTTTTTCTCAAAGGGATAGTAAAATGTTTGAAATTAAGTGAAATATTGACCCCACCTTGAGATCCTAAATGGTGCTTTCTTTCAAACTCATAAAAATACTCATACTTTTCAAGTCTAGTAAATGCAATTCTGGACCCTAGCCTAAGAAAATTTTCCAAAATATGGGAGGAAACTTATATTTGGTAGTGTATGTGTTTGGATTTGTCGGACTTAAAAAGATAGTAAAGCATTTCTGATCATCAGTAGGCATGTGAAAAGTTGGAAGCAACTAATTGTGTAAGTCAAAGTTTTGGATTAAGTACCCATTTATAGATCTTACACAATACAAAGGTGAAATAGACTGTTATCAAAAGGGTATTGCTGACAGTCATAGGACAAAATCTGTGAAATCAAAAATGCTATTTAATAATTGTTTCCAAGTCCCTTTCCAATTATCAGTTGTTTGGTGGTCTCCCAAATGCCAAGATGCCCCTAAGTGCTGAGTCTCCTCCTTTAACTGTAGAAGAACTGCATCCCAGAGGAAACCCCTGACTCGACCCCATCAAAGCCCTAAGGCCCAGAATTGCTGGATTAGACTGGTCTAAACTGGAGACTACAAATGCCTTAGATCTTTTGTTGATTCCTATAAACCCAATCACTATCCTTTGGCTACACAGAATCTATAAAATTCCAACCAAAGGGATGGGAATAAAGTATAGAGGAGTGCAATAAGGAAAAGTAGTCTCCATCTGAAGTCACAGAGAAAATGAATGTAAGAAAGAAAATTGAGGAAGGGGATCCTTAATGAGGAGCTGTCCAAATGAAAAAAATTTTTTTCAGATGTTTTCTCAGATGCCTCCCCTTTTGACTGCATCCCATATCTCTAGCTGGAAAATAGAGGAAGCAGCCCGAATAAAGAAAGTTCTACATAGACTCCTATGGTAGAAAGTCTGCAAGGAGATAAATGCTTGCCCTGAGGCAGAAGTAAAGGCTAGAAATACTCTAGGAATACATTTAAAAGGCAGTCTTTAAAAAACTGTAGCTTGTCGTTATGAAAGATCAGTCCTTCCTGAGGCTGAAGAAATTCCTATGAACCCAGCACTAGGCTGAGTAGTCTGAGAAAAGCAGACCCTGCCCTTAAGGAATTTGTAATCTGATGGCAGAGGATGTGTTTAACCAAAAGAAGAAATTGAGTTTTGTTTTTTGGTTTGTTTGTTTTTTTCGAAACCTCTTCATTCGGCAAAGTTTGCGGTCCTGCTAGAAGTCAGGTGCTGTGTGGAGTATCTAGTGTGAAACTGAGCAAATGGATTCCTGCTACAGCAGGTAAAGAAAGCAAGATTAGCATGGGCTGCAGTATTTGAGCTCCTGTGAGCTTGGGGCTTGGAGTAGTTGGGTAGTCAGAGAGGCAGAAAAATTCAGGTTGGAGGGGCCAAAAGAGAAAATCAAGAAGACAGGACATGCAACGGAGGCAAGATTTGTCTTAGAACTATAAGAAATAAAGTAGATCTCTAGATGGAAGTCCTTAAAAATAAACAGGAGGGTTCAGGCTTGTTAGGACCGCCTTTGCAAGTCCCTATAGGGCTTGGCTGACATCATGAATATTCATATCTCTGTCTCTCGATTTTGTTATGTGAATATTTGGTTTCTGTGAATCACACTGGATCACACCTGTCTCATTCTCTATCAGAATATATGAAGCGTGAACACAGAATGTGAAACCTAACTGAGGCTGTATACAGTGGAAATCCCGTATCTTTTTGTCACTTCTAAGATCAAAGAAAATTTTTATGCAGACTATTTTTTTCCTTTTTTTTTAAAATCTTAATTAAAGAATACTTTTAGTGCTAAAAATTGCTAACCATTATCTGAGATTTCAGCAAGTTGTAATCTTTTTGCTGGTGGAAGATCTTTTTTTTTAATGTTTATTTATTTTTGAGAGAGCCCAAGTAGGGGAGGGACAGAGAGAGAGGGACTGAGGATCTGAAGCAGGCTCTGTGCTGACAGCAGTGAGCCCAGTGTGTGGCTTGAACTCACAAACCCCGAGACCATGACCTGAGCCAAAGTCAGATGCTCAACCGACTGAGCCACCCAGGCGCCCCAAGGTCTTTTTTAAAAATTTTCATGTATTTATTTTTGTCATCATAAGGGGACACTCTGTAACCCCCATCACCCCGTTCACCCATCCTCTACCTGCCTCCCCTCTGGTAACCGTTAGTTCGTTCCCTGCAGTTAAGAGTCTGTTTTGTGGTTTGTCTCTTTTTCCCTTTGCTCCTTTTTTCCTTTAAATTGCACATATTAATGAGATCATGTGATGTTTGTCTTTCTCTGACTGACTTACTTCGCCTGACATTATATTCTCTGGCTCTCTCCATGTTGTTGCAAATGGCAAGGTTTCATTCTCTTTTACAGCTGAATAATATTCCAAGCACAGACACACACGTCTTCTTTTTCCATTTATCTACTGACGGACACTTGGGCTGTGCCCATAACTCGGCTATTGTAGATAAAGCTGCAGTAAGTGTAGGGGTGCTTGTATCCCTTTGAATTAGCGTTTCATATTTTGGGGGTAAAGAGACTTTTTTTCAATTAAAAGACAATGCTGATTTTTCCTTATTTTCTCCAGCTTTCCTGAGCTATATTTGACATACAAGGCTTGCTTTTTGTAGATTAAAATGTCTCAGCCTTTTTCAAACTATCTCAACTGCAGAAATATAATTAGTAGTCACCCCGGAGCTGAGAGCAATCATTAGCTTTTTTTTTTTTTTTAGATTTTTGTATATGCTTTGTTATATTTGAATGCATTCGTTCTTTACTCAGTGTTATGAAAGGAAGGCTCACATTTTAAAGAATATCCACAGTGTATGTGTAACAGTCTTCTTTCTTGTTGCCTTTATTTATAGGGGGAACAAATCTAAAATCTCCTCAAAATGTAGAGGTCCACATCATTGATGACACCTTCATCCTGAGTTGGAACGGGAGCGATCCGGCTGTCCGCAATGTGACTTTTTCAGCAGATTATCAAGTGTACGTGACTTTCCTGATTTGTTTGCGAGAACCTTTGAATAATCTGAAATGATTGTAAGGCTGTCATTTACTTCTCAGAGTTGGGAAACCATTGGCCTTTCCATCTTTGACAGAAATTTTATGTCTGTGTAATATTTATACCTTCTCTTCTACAAAGTCATCTTTGGGTGTTGCAGCCAAAGAGGTTTGGGGGATGAGGATGCAGACAGCTTCTGTAGACCACACTTCTCTCTTCTAGACGCTCCACCTTCTTTGTGTGTAAATTAGGGTCAGAGCTAGAACATGTCTTGAGAAAATGAGAGTGCCTGAAAAGGTCCACCCATCATCTTGGAATAGGCCACCGGTACTCCGATGGTCAGGCTTTAGCGTCTCCATTATACACGGTGTTTCAGTTTTAGATACAGGACCTCGCATTTCCACCAGACCCTGTTTCTGGGGCTTCTGCCTCCTCCCTGGTGCTAACTTTCTACTTAAGAGCCGCCAAGATGATTGGGCAGGTGGGGCGTTGCAGAAGAAAGGATTGCAGAAGGAACACAGCTCAGGAAGCACAGAACTTTGCTTTGGGTGTCCTGGGTGCGAACTGTCCAGGGCGCTCCCTGTCTGAGAAAGAGTGGCCGGTAACTGGGTGGTGAAGAGGGTACAGGACCTCCAACCAGGATGCTCCCTCTTCAACCCCAGCCCCCGGCATTCTCGTTCTCCTGTTGATTGTTCTTTGGAGTTTTGTTTGTTTATTTTAAGTTTATTTCTTTTGGGAGAGAGAGAGAATGAACAGAGAGAGGGGGCAGAGGATCGGAAGTGGGCCTCTGTGCCGACAGTAGAGAGCCTGACGCAGGGCTCGAACTCACGAACCATGAGATCCTGACCCAAGCTGAAGTCTGAGGCTTAACCGGCTGAGCCATCCAGGCGCCCCCTCCAGTTCATTGTTAAGAGAACCGTGAGATTAATCCAGTTCCACAACTTTAGTAATTAGCATGTGTGTGCGTGTGCATGTGTACACATACATGTGTGTGCGTGTACACACATGAACTTTCATACATCCCTAGGTGGTTTTTCTCAGAATTAATTATTTAGGAATTTTTATCTCTAGAGACTGTCTTTAACTTGAACTTTGAGTTTTGCCCATTTTGTTCTTTGCTTTAGTTGAGAGCTTTCTCATGAAACAACTGTTTCAGGTATAACAAAGGTCGTTTCCGATACTCTTTAAAAAGTTACCCTTTTAATAAAGAAGAGCCACAGACAGGGGTTTCTTCCCGTGTCTTGTTGCTTATCCTCCAACCCATAATAGTCTATCTTTTCTTTCTTTCATTCTGACTTTAGCCTCGAATGCATTATTTCACTGTTTTCTCATTCTACCCTGTTCTACGAGCTTTAGAAATAATTGCCTTGTAAAAATATGCCAGACTACAAGGTCAGGGTAACAGTGTGGCAGTAGTGTAGTGTAGAGTGAACTCGGGCCAGGCTGCTTGGATTTAAAGCCGTCCCGTGCTACCAATTCTGCCACAGTTTTCTTGTCTGCTAAGTTGTGATAATAAAAACTAATATGACCAAACCGAGAAACTTTTGGGCGTTAAAAAGGGCAATTAGTTTTAGTTAAGTGAGAACGACAAACTATAACCAGGACCACCCCAGGCACACTGAGATGGGCCACCCTGTAATAAGGTGTCTAACTCTGAAGGTTGTTAGACGTATATAGAACAGGGGCGCCAGGTCATGATAATCGCGGTTCGTGGGTTCGAGCCCCGCATCGGGCTCTGTGCTGACAGCTAGCTCAGAGCCTGTCTTCAGATTCTGTGTCTCCCTTTCTCTCTGACCCTCCCCTGCTCATTCTGTGTGTGTGTCTCTCTCTCAAAAAAAAAATTTTTTTTTAACGTTAAAAAAGAAGTATATAGAACAGTTGTTTGGGAGATGCTCAGAACAGTGGCATGGATAAGTGATCGATGGAAGTGTAGTTTAATAGCAGCAGCAAACAAGTACTTTTTAATTTAGTGTTTTCTCAGAACATAGGACACGTGCCCCGGTGATAAACGATATACAGATGCATAAGTAAGCTGGTGGGATTCCAGCGTCTGTAGAACACATGCTAACACATCAGTGTTTGCGACCGATATCTACAGTCTATTATGCTTTATGTAGCGTTTAGTGTTGATTCTCTCATTCGGTAAACATTGAGTGCCTTCTATGCCAAATCCTCTTCTGGACGCTTAGAATAGCACCCGTGAATAGGAGAGACAAAGATGGCATGTAATTTATACTATGACACTGATTTTATGAAATGAGTTTTATATTGGTTACATAATCATTTTCAAATTGTTTTCTGTTCTCATCTAAATACTTTTATGATAAAGTTGAGTTTGGGTAAGTTTTTTTGTTTGTTTGTTTCTTGTTTGTGTTTTTTAAGTAACATAAAAGCAGGTACTGTTATATTAGCTCCCTTATGTACAAAAGCTTGGAATCGAGTATGTAACTGTATCACCTGGAACAGGAAAGAGGTAAAGAGTGAGCTGGATTAGAACCATGTCAAGACTTGGTTTTAAAAGTTTTATATGGCTGGGGGCGCCCAGATGGCTCAGTCGGTTAAGCGTCTGACTTCAGCTCAGGTCACGATCTCACTGCTCGTGGATTCAAGCCCCGCATCGGGCTTTGTGCTGACAGCTCAGAGCCTGGAGCCTGCTTCAGATTCTGTGTCTTCCTCTCTCTGCCCCTCCCCAGCTCACGCTCTGTCTCTATCTTCCTCAAATATTAAAAAAGAAAAAAACCTAAAACAAAAAATTTATAAGGTTTTCTATTTATATTAAGATTATATTTTTTAAAATAGATTCTGGGGCCACCTGGCTAGATCAGTTAGTTGAGCATCCAACTTGATATCGGCTCAGGTCATGATCCCAGGGTTGTGGGATCTGGCCCTCCATTGGGCTCCGTTCTGAGTGTGGAGCCTGCTTAGGATTTTCTCTCTCTCTCTCTCTCTCTCTGCCCCACCCCTACTCTTTCTCTCTAAAAATAAAAAATAAGTCCTGATGTGGAAGTTTCTCAGGAATGGTATCATTAAATGCCAGCTCTAACCTCACAGTTCAGATAAGTAAAGTAAAAAGGGACACTGGCCAGGAATGAAGCTTTCCATATGCCAGAGTATATTTTTGGTAAATTATTTAAATGGTTCTTTTTGAAAAATGAGATAGACTTGTATTGGGGTCCTCACAGAACTTATGTGGATAGACCATTCCTGCAATCTGTTGTCGTAAAGCATTTTTATTTCTATTTATTTATTTGAGAGAGAGAGAGCGCACACGCAAATGAGCTGAGCTTGGAGCCTGACACAGGGCTCGATCCCATGACCCTGGGACCATGACCTGAGCTGAAACCAGGAGTCGACTGCGCAACCCCCTGAGCACCCAGGTGCCCCTTAAAGTGTTTCTAAACTGAAGTCTACAGTATCCTCCCTCCCTCCTCGTGCCCTTCCCCTCCGAAGAGCACCTTGTGCTGGACCGTGAATGAGTCTTGACAAAATGCCTTCTCACCAGAAAGTTCCTCTGCCTGGTTTAAGGTAGACAGGGCTTCACATAGGCAAACATTTCGAAACCTGACGAGTTTTCTCTGCCTTCCCGTCAGCCTCCTCAGTGGGTCAAAGTGGCATGTGGCAACACGTCCTTTCCCTCTTAGGCACCCCTCGCCAACTTGATCTCTTCATGTTTTCTGAAGAATCTAATATTGATCAGTTCTACTTTTTAATGGACTAAATCCACTTCAAAGAACTGGTTAATTTACGTTAACATTTTAAGTTCTTTTGTTTCTAGTCACGTAATAGAATTGCTGCTGAGCCGAAGGGATGGTTTGGTTTTGATGAGGGCAGAGGGAGTGACCTAACCATGCTGATTCCGAGGTCTTTGTTGGGTCTGGTAAATCTATTCGTAGGACATGTTTGGAAGGGAATCATCAAACCCAGTTACCAAATTTTCAATAAGGGAAAGATCCAGAAACACAAAGTAGTTGGTGAGAAGTCACATAACTATTCTTAACAAAGCCGACACGACACAAAGTCCACTTTTACCTTAAATGTTCTTTCTTTCTCTGCTTTTGTGAAATCCTAATGCAAGCCATCACAAAATTACAGAACTGTAGTAAAAAATTAACTATGTCACGGGGCGCCTGGGTGGCTCAGTTAAGCACCCAGCTCTTGATTTCGGTTCAGGTCATGATCCCGCCGTTGTGGGATGGAGCCTCACACGGTGCTCCCTGCGGAGCATGGGGCCTGCTTGGGGTTCTCTCTTGTGCTTGCACTCGCTCGCTCTCTTTCTCTCTCAGAAAAATTAACTTTCAGAATTATTCCACTTTATAGATAATAACTTGGTATGTTTGTACTGAAAAAGAGTGCAGAGTTGCAGGGTAAAATGCTAACAGGATGTCAAATAGAAGAAATAACTACTTAGATGAGCTTTATAATGTCAGTAAACAAACTGTGTATGACACTCTTTTGTATTTATACATTTGCTTATTCATTCATTTGCTTTTTTATTTTAAAGACCCAGAAACGATACTTGGTTAAAATTGCCTGGGTGTCAATCTATTACTAGTACCAAATGCAACTTCTCTTCACTCAAGCTAAGTATTTACGAAGAAGTTAAATTGCGTGTAAGAGCAGAAAAAGGCAACGACACTTCTCCATGGCATAATGTTGACGTGTTCACCCCATTTGAAAAAGGTAAGAAGTTGCCACCTGAATTATGGTACGTTCTTCATTAAATATCACCGCAGCAGCTCACTTCCTAAGCCTACTCATTTGCACGATGGGAAGTCTGTCATTTAAAAACAAAAAAGAAAAAGTGGGGCGTCTGGGTGACTCAGTCAGTTAGGTGTCTGACTTCAGCTCACGTCATGATCTCACAGTTTGTGGGTTCGAGCCCTGTGTCAGGCTGCGTGCTCTAGGAGCCTGGAGCCTGCTTCAAATTCTCTCTCTCTCTCTCTCTCTCTCTCTCTGCCCCTCCCCCACTGGCTCTTGTGTGCATGCTCTTTTTCTCAAAACTAAATAAACATTTTTAAAAATTTTTTATAATAGTTTATTGTCAAATTGGTTTCCATATAACACCCAGTGCTTCTCCCCACAAGTGCCCCCCTCCATGACCATCACCCCCTCCCTCCCTCCCCCTCCCCTTTCAGTCCATGGTTCGTCTTCAGTATTCAGTAGTCTCCCTTGATCTGTGCCCCTCTCTCTCCCCAACTCCCTTTCCCCCTTCCCCTCCCTATGGTCCTCGATTAGGTTTCTCCTGTTAGACCTATAGTACAAACATATGGTCTCTGCCTTCTCTGTCTGCCTTATTTCGCTTAGCATGACACCCTCGAGGTTTAAGTCCACATGTTTTCATAATCCTAAGTCTTATCTACCCTTTTTTATTTTCATACTATCTTGAAAACTGGAGTTTTCCAGAGGCTGATGTGGAAGAAGGGGGCTGACTGGACGCAGGAGCAAGTGTGAGATACGTCTGTCTTGTTCATGAAGCCAGACATTAGCAAAATGGGGACAAAGTGTGACACAGTTCCACTCTCCTTGTGTTGTTTGTTTGGGAATATAATGCTTTTTTTTTAATAACAAATATGTGTTACAGTGCAATGCACTGATCATTATTATCTTTTAATTAATTCATTTAAAAATTTTATCAGTTTTAATGTTCAATATACTAAATATTGAAAGACATAGTCCATATAAATTTCTCAATTTCTTTGAGTCTGAAGGGATCCCAAGACCAAAAAGTGTGTGAACCATGACCCTATATCAAAACTCCCAAAGGACATTCAGGTGGCTCAGTTGGTTAAGCATCTGACTTCAACTCAGGTCTTGATCCCATGGTTTGTGGGTTCAAGTCCTGCATCTGGCTCTGCACTGATGGCCCAGAGCCTGCTTGGGATCCTCTCTCTCCCAGCCCCTCCCCGGCTTGCTCTCTCTCTGTCTGTCTCTCTCTCTCAAAAATAAATATTAAAAAAAAAGAAAACAACTCCCAAGAATGATCTGTATCCCTCTCTGCACTTGTCTGCCTGCCCCTCAGTCTGCGGCCTTGTACGTTCAATTCCGTCCCTCACCACTACACAAACCCGCTCTCGTCACGTACACTGGTGATGAGTCCCTGGTCCTCTTCTGGATCTCCAGGCCCTGCTCCCTCCCTCCCAGCTCTCCTCCTGCACATAGGGCCCATCTCTTGCCACTTTCTCCCAGTTCCCCAGACCTTTCAGTGCTGGGCTGCTCCAGGGCTCGGTCCTCCTTCCTCCTCTTTCTACGCTCCATCCGCTGTTGGCCTTCTGGCTTTCAAGACGGTCTGTACACTCTTGGAAAAGGCCCGCACTTACACCTCCAGCCCCACTCCTTCCCCCTTACCTTTAGACTGATATCACCAACTCTCAAATTCATCATCTCTGCTTAGATGCCTCAGGCTCATCTGGCCAAAGCTCTTCATTTCCATCCTCAAAACCTCTCACACTCTTTTCCATCCCTGCTAAGGACAGCACCTGTTTATTCGCTCAGGCCAAGACCCTTCGTCATGGGCATCCTGCCTCTAGCCTGTCAAGGAATTCTCAATGATCAACCTTCAGAGCCTCTCCCGAACAGGATCCCTTGTCACTGCCCACCGTGGGGCCAGCCTTCACCAAGCCACTCCCACCTGCCCCTTGAACTTCTGCACTAGCTTCTCCCGGCCTCCCTGCTTCCTCGGGCATTAACTAGGCTGATCTTTCCAAATGTGAATCACGGTAGGGCTCTCCTTCGATCTCAACCCAACACAAACTCCACAAACAACGGAGTTCTGCCTTTGTCATCTGGCTCCTAGCGCCCCCTCTGAGCTCATCTTCAACCATTCAGCCGTTCAAGCCTCTTCCTCATCTCTTGAAAAGGGGCAGCACTTTCCCACCTCCAAGCTCTGTGCCTGAGGCTCCCTCGCCCCGGAAGACCTTTTCCCTAGGTCATTGACAAGACTGACGCCCTCACGTTATTCATGGCTTCGCTCAAATGTCTCAGAGAGCCTTTTCCGGACTAACTTACCTAAAGCAGCTCTTGCCCCCGTCCCATATTCCTTTATGTTACTTCATTTTTCCTTATAGCGCACACCACATATACGTTTGTTTGTTTGTGTGTGTGTGTTTGTTTAGCCACGTGCCCCACTAAAATGTAGGCTCCACGAGGGACTTTCTCTGTTGGACTATGCCGGGCACATGTGAAGCATTTAGAATTATTTGCCCGATGAATGGTTTGATCTTGTATTAACGAAGTTGTATAATGAATGCGTTGGTTTTTTTACAGCTCAAATTGGTCCTCCCAAAGTACATTTAGAAGCCGAAGATAAGGCAATAAAAATAAACATCTCCCCACCTGGGGCAAAAGACAGCGTCATGTGGGCTCTGGACAGTTCGAGTTTTACATACAGCTTAGCTATCTGGAAAAACTCTTCAAGTGCAGAAGTGAGCATTATTTTTACCTTTGTTTAATGGAAGGGCAAAAGAGCATGAATCTGTTCTAAATTTTGACTGTATACTTTTTTAAGAGCAGGATTCTATTTGTTTTATTATAGGTAAGGACTAAAACTGTTTACCCCAGAGATAAAATTTATCAACTCTCACCAGAAACTACCTACTGTTTAAAAGTTAGAGCAAGACTTTTGCCGAGAAAAATTGGTGCCTATAGTCCAGTGCATTGTATAAAGACCACAGGTGAGGAGGAATTTATACTTCAGATTCAATAGCTATGTGTTCAGGTGGGCAGTCTGTTAATTTTGGCTGTTTTCCCCTTGGGTTGCTGAAGGTTACATGATGGTTTAATGGATATTAAAACAAAAACAGTATCACAGCCGTTACATAAGGGGGAAAATGTCACAGCGTCTGGGATTTTTTTTTTTTAATCTCAAGTAAAGAGGAATGAAAATTCTGCCTAAAAGTCTAAATACTATCTAACGACAAAAACTATTTTTATTTGCTCAGAATCCACAAAGTAGCTGCTAAAGGAACAGTTAGTCTTGCAAAAAGTATACCTTTATAAGCACAATGTTAAAATATGCAGGCATCCTGACATATTTCATCAGTGACATCTTGCCAGCATTTAAGGTCCAGGGTTAGGAGCTCAGATTGGTTTGTTATTTTGATCATAGATGTAATATGCTTTGTTTTTAAAATCAAACAGCACTGAAGGGTTTAAAGTAAAGTTTTCCTCTCCTACCCCCTTGCCCCTGTTCCGTTTATTAGTGATAAGCATTGCTGGCATTTTCTACATATTCTCTCCTACCTTGGTCAGGGCTTGTATAAGCATATGAGCAAACCTACAGTTTCTTGGTTTTGGTTTTCAAAATAGAAAACAGGATCCTGCTAGATCTATCCTTCCACTTCCTTGTTTAGCCTGATACACTGAGGATCTCTTTGTGCATGAGCACGTACAGATCTATCACCTTCTTTTAAGTGGCTGCACAGTATTGCATTGTGTAATGTATACCAGAATTCAGCCGTCACCTCATGATAAAATATAAGACTTTCTTGCGCGTGCCTCTCAGAATTCTTACCATACGTTATCTCCCTAAAGTAAAAATATATGTTCTTCTGTGTATTCTTTGTCTTCTAGTTGAAAATAAGCTGCCTCCACCAGAAAACATTCGAATTGACGCAAAAAATGACATCTACATTCTTAAGTGGGATTATGCATATGAAAACGTGACTTTCCAAGCTCAGTGGCTCCAGTAAGTCCTAGCCCTTTAGTTTTACTTTTGCACCGTTTGTTTTGCACAGTTCATTATGGTCCCTTTAGCTCCACGTCGGCCCCCCACCGTCCTGGACACACATGCTGACTGACAGAGATGCGAAACACTATATTGGAAACGGGATTTTTTTTTTTAATGTTTATTTATATTTGAGAGAAAGCAGAGAGAGGTGGAGGCAGAATCCAAAGCAGGCTCCAGGCTCTGAGCTAGCTGTCAGCACAGAGCCCAATGCGGGGCTCGAACCCACGACCTGTGACATCATGACCTGAGCCCAAGTTGGATGCCTAACCGACTGAGCAACCCAGGTGCCCCGGAAACGGGATGTTTAATTCCAGTTCCCGCTCTGCCGGTAACTGACTGGGTGACACTGAGCTAATCCCTTACCCTCCTTTGGCCTCACTTTCTTCATTGGTTGTAAGACGGGCATCCTCAGACCCTCTGGAGTGCCCGTTGGCCCTTTCTCCCAAGCGGGTGTCACGTGCTCCCGTGCCTCAGTGCATGCCCATGAACCCTCAGACTGACCAGGACACCGTGCACGTCACGTACGTGTCGCTCCCAGAAGGATGCTAAATGATAGGGCCACAGACGAGAGAGGGATGGAGGCCGGTCTCGAAGTTTCTTTTGGGTACTTGGCCCACTGTACCAAGCCCGAATACGGCACGTGTGGTTCCTGAAACCCCAAGCAGGGAGCTGAGGTGGCCCAGCAGGGTGTGATTTGGGGCTGAGGAGTGGTGTACAAATTAAAAGGGGTACAAAAATAAAAAATGTGAAGGTGGGTGGGGCTGGAGAGAGCAAAGAAGCCAAGTGGAGGGGAGGAGATGTGAACAAGGTCGGGATTGGTGAATCTCATATCTTAAACTGGACGAGAGAGGGCACGTTAGGCAAAGCCACACCACAAGGGGAGCTCAGGCTGCGGAGAGACTTAAAATCAGGTCAGCGCGCCTGCGTGGCTCAGTTGGTTAAGCATCCGACTCTTGATTTCGGTTCAGGTCATGATCTCGCGGTTTGTGAGTTCAAGCCCCATGTCAGGCTCTGTGCTGACAGTGCACAGCCTGCTTGGGATTCTCTCCCTCTCTCTCTTTGCCCCTCACTCCTCTCTAAATAAACTTTAAAAATATGATAAACTTTAAATATATGATAGATAGATAAAATTAGGTCAAGGTAAGGGGGAGGTGCAGTTTTCTATTGTTCTGTAACAAATTACCACAAATTTAGCAGCGCAAACATACTGTTACTTCTCACTGGCTTCGGGTCAGGGGACCACGCCTGGCTTACACGGTCCCTCTGCTCAGGGGCTCCCAAGGCAGCAGTCAAGGGCTCAACTGGGGCTGCAGCTCAAACAGCCCTCGTAGAGGACCTTGAGGTCCTCTCCTACGCTCATTGGCTGTGGGCAGAATTCACATCTCAAAGCTGTAGGACCTGTGGTGGCCCACTTCTTGGAGGCCATCAGGAGAAAGAATCTCAGATCTCTAGACCACCCCCCCCTTTTCGAGGGCTTGTTTGATTAGGGCAGGCCCATCAAGCTTAGTCTCATTCAATTAACAAAGAGCCCGCTGATTTGCGCCCTTAATTTCATTTGCAAATCCCCGTACCTTTGCCATATAATGTAACTTACTCAAGAGTTCGTGGGTCCTGCCCACACGCAAGGGGAGGGAATTTATGCACCAAGGGTGAGAATCTCGGGGCCATCTTGGAATTTTGCCTGCCGCGTAGGAGAAGACCAGCCATGAAAACAGCTGGCCGTTTGGGCCTGGGCGAGCAATGAGAGAGAAAGTCGAATAGGTAGGATGGAGTAGGGATAAGCTTAGCCTCAGACTATCCTCCAGGCATCTGGGTGCCATTCAGAATTTTACAGTGACGGATCAGTAACATGAGGTTTGTATCCAAGGAGGTGGAGGTTGCTGCGTCGTACATGGTGCGCTGAACCACAGAGACACCGAGGACGGGAGGACCAGTTAGGAGGCTATCGTAGTTCCGAGCTTGAACTAGATGCTTCGAGCCGTTGGTTTCTGAGCAATTTACTCGACCTCACCAGGCTCAGCCAGGTGCCCATATTCTGTTTAGACTTGCTCTCCTCACCCTGCGGTGTCCATTTCCTGTTATAACAGTCACCCATTGGTCTGTGGGCGTGCACTTCACAGCCGGCTTTCCAGAAGGAAAAAAAGCCTCATTTGTAATGTTTGCCCATTTTCATGATGTCAGTACTCCCCCTGTGGTCACTTCTTTTTTCTTTTTACTGTGTTCACTTTCAAGCTTCCAGAGTGATGTCACTGAACAGGGCGTCGGTAAGGAATGCACAGGGGGGCTCCGTTACCCAGCATGTCCACCACACAGCTACCAGAGACAGATAACAAAATATCGTAAAACAGTTAGGACAAAAGGAGCTTCGAGCCAGGTTGTCACCCGTGCTTCTGGCCCACCAGCTAAAAATTAAAAAAAAAAAAAAGAAGAAGAAGAGTTTTGGGTATTTTTATTTCTAATGCAATCTCTTTATTTGTAAGCTTATGCAGTTTGATTTTTTTTTTTTAATATTTACTTTTTGGTCAGGGCGCCTGGGTGGCTCAGTTGGTTGAGGGTCCGACTTAGGCTCAGGTCATAATCTCACAGTCCGTGGGTTCAAGTCCTGCATCAGGTTCTGTGCCGACAGCTCAGAGCCTGGAGCCTGTTTTCGGATTCTGTGCCTCTCTCTCTCTCTCTCAGCCCCTCCCTGACTCATGCCCTGTCTCTCTCTGTCTTAAAAATAAATTATATTTTTAAAAAATTTAGAGGCGCCTGGGTGGCTCAGTCGGTTAAGCGGCCGGCTTCGGCTCAGGTCATGATCACACGGTTCGTGGGTTCAAGCTCCGCGTCGGGCTCTGTGCTGACAGCTCAGAGCCTGGAGCCTGCTTCAGATTCTGTGTCTCCCTCTCTCTCTGACCCTTCCCCTGCTTGCACTCTCTCTCTCTCTCTCTCTCTCTCTCTCTCTCTCTCTCTCTCTCTCAAAATCAAATAAAAGACATAAAAAAAATTTTAAAAAAAATAAATAAAAAATAAAAAAATTTACTTTTTGGGAGAGCACAAATAGGGGATGGGCAAGGGGAGGGGGAAGCAGGCTCTGTGCTGACAGGCTGACAGCATTGAGCCCGATGTGGGGCTCGAACTCTCGAACTGGGAGATCATGACCTGAGCTGATGTCGGAGACTCAACCCACAGAGCCACCCAGGCGCCTGCCTCACAGTTTGGTTTTTTAATAATGACTTTTAATAACTGGTTCGCAGCACTGCTGAAAATGCAACAGCTGATTTTGCAGACAGCTGGCCAGCGCCGGCCCACAGTGCTTTGTCACACTCTGTAGCAAGGTCTCTGGTTCTGTGTCGCACGCCCGTCTCGCAACTATCGCGAATCTCCTAAGGGTGGGGACTGGTAACCTCTGTAACCTTAGCCTCTAACACTGTCCAGCATACAGGTGCCTCATAAATACTTACTGAATTATTATGTTTGTAATAAAAAAAATTTTTTTTTCTTAAAAGTGCTTATTTTAGGAAGATTCCTGGGAGTGATTCAGGTAAATGGAGACAAATATCAGACTGTGCAAATGTCAAAACTACCCAGTGTGTCATTCCTCAAAATACTTTCCAAAAAGGAATTTACCTCATCCGTGTTCAAGCATCTGATGGAAACACCACGTCTGTTTGGTCTAAAGACAAGAGATTTGATCCTCAATTACAAAGTAAGCCAGTCGTTTTTTCCTCCAGAAGGTGTTTCTCTGGTTTGATGCAAATTCTTAACGTTGTTTTCGTAACACAAGTTGAGCGTTGTGTCCGCACCTTTTTTCCTAGGTGTCCTCGCTCCTCCCGTCATTAACATGAAATCCACTAATGACGTTTCCCTGCGGGTCTACATCAGCGCTCCAGAGGAGTCCGAAAACAAGTCTGTGAACCAGCATTACTCAGTAATTTATGAAATTGTGTTTTGGGAAAACACTTCAAATGCTGAGGTAAAAAAAAAAAAACAAAAACTAAAACTATGTAATGTAAGTTTATAATGTAGGGCTGTCACTGTGATTTGGCTAAACAAAGTTGGAAGTTAAAATTTTTAGCGAAATTTAGACGCTCTAGTCATGTCAGTTCTTTCCATGTTTTGCGTGCTCACTGTGGATCTCCTGTGTCTGGGCTTGTTTATTTTTAACATTCAGATCCCTGAGCCTTTCACGACTCAAAGCAGACTCTCCGGGGGTAGAACTCAGGAATTTGTGTTTCTAACAGGAGTCCTGGGTATTTATCTAACCCAGGGCTGCTCAATGCTGTTGACCTTCGGATTGGATCGTTCTTTGTGGTCAGAGCTGTCTTGCGCTTTATGATGCCTGTAATACGTCTCCGAGACAGGACAACCAAAAAAACCTTGAGATGTTGCCAGATATCCACTGGGGGCAGGGTGCCTCCAAGGGAGCAAAGAATCAGTACAATGGTGTGGCCCTCCAAGAGGAAACCAAGCCTCCAGTGTCCAACTCCGCCCAAAAATACCAATTTCGAGACAAGGGAAGGATTAGAAAACAGTCCTCTGAAAAGGCTCCTAGGCTGGAGGCTCATAAAGAAAAGGTTAAGAAACATGGGTTTTAAACACCAAAATTCAAAAACCATGGATAGAGACAATACACAATATCAATAATCCATGTTATTCTTCGATCTCTTTTCCCTGAGGAATTACAGTCAAGGACTCAACCTTTAAAAATCCCAGGCAGTTGAATGGGTGAATCCTATAACTTGACTTCATGTTCACTTGAAAATCTAAGAAAATTCCAGTGACATGGCCACTTTCCTTTTAACCATCTGAACATACTGTGACCGAAGCATAATTTAATCCGCTGAGAATTACAGTCAGTTCTCTGTTTTCCCTACCCCAGGAAAACCTAAATGTGTGTCTCAAGCCACCAAATTATGTAACCTTACGCAAGGTGCTTTACCTCTCTGAGATTTTGTTTGTTCTTCTTTAGAGCGGTGGTAGTCATAGTAACTACATTTTTTTGAAAGGATGTTTACGTTTAAAATGAGATAGCATCTGAGGGGCACCTGGCCGGCTCAGTTGGTGGGACGTGTGACACTTGATCTTGGAGTTGTGGGTTTGAGCCCCATGTTGGCTGTAGAGATTACTTAAAAGTTAAAAAAAAAAAAATCTTAAAATGAGATACTGTGTGAAAATACCTGGCACATGGCTCGACAGAGAGTAGAGATTAAATAATTTCAGTTGCCACCTTGTCCTGTCTAGCCAGTGGGGCCGTAATTACAGTCATAATAGCAACTCCTATTTATTGGAAGCTTACTCTGCAACATGTACCGTGGTAAGTAATTTACATGAGTTGTCTCGGTCATTCTTCCACAGAACACTCCTGCCAGACAGCCGTTCAGCAGACCCTTGGGATGGAGTCTCCCTTATTCGTTCCCTGATGCTGGGCTTTAACCAGTGGGACGTGGCTGGGCGTGATGTGAGCACAGTGTGGCTTGGCTCTCAGACTTCTCTCGTTCGCCGAGAGGAAAGCCAAGCGCCACATAGTTCCTGGCCCACGGAGGATGAGGGACTTGTGGGGGAGGCTTAAACCTGACCCACGGCCTCCATGAGGGCTCCCCAGCCGGTCAGAACATGCGGGAGGAAGATCAATGTGTTTTCAGCCCCAGGATGTTTTGTTTTATTCGCTAACACAGCACATTACTTTGTGGTCCTTGTTTTGGGATGTTGTTACACAATACCGTTGTGCAGTGCCTGAGCACTACGGGGAGGCGCAGTAATTGTCTTCATTACACAGCTCTGGAAATAGGGCCGGGCGGACTGAAATGACTTGCCGAAGCCCGCCTAGCTATAAGTGATAATTTAATACAGGCGGTTTGAGATCAGAACCCCCACTCCCAAGCAGAGGAAATACAATGCCAATTACGCCAAATCCCCAGCTACGCAGACCTTAGAGTCGGCTTAGGGATATTTCATACTCTTCTTGTGGAAGCAGCATTTTTTGACTTTGATTTGGTGTGGGTGTGTTGTCCAAAATAAATTTATATTTCTTAAACATCCACCAACAAAGTGGTTGGGACAGGCCAGTCTTAGGACTGAATATTTAGAGAATTCCGGAAAGTGAAATGCCCTATCTGATTTCACAAGGTGACTAGATTTTATCCATGATCTACTTCAATTTTTTTTGTAGAGAAAAACTCTAGAGAAAAGAACTGACTTGACTTTTCCTAACTTGAAACCGCTGACGGTATATTGCGCCAAAGCCAGAGCGCTTACTGCAGACGAAAGATGGAATAAAAGCAGCGTTTTTAGTGATCCCGTGTGCGAGAAAACAAAAGCAGGTCAGAATCTTTCATTCTATCTTTAAAAAGATTTTTTTAACGCTTATTTATTTTTGAGAGAGGGAGGGAGACCGAGTGCGAGTGGGGGAGGGGCAGAGAGCGAGGGAGACACAGCATCCGAAGCAGGCGCCCCCCCAAGCTCCGAGCTGTCAGCACAGAGCCCGCCGGGGGCTTGAACCCTCAAACCACAAGATCATGACCTGAGCCAAAGTCAGATGCTTAACCAACTGAGCCATCCAGGTGCCCTCATTATATCTTTTTTAAAAAATGTAACTAGACTTGGGGCGCCTGGGTGGCTCAGTCAGTTAAGCATTTGACTCTTGATTTCGGCTCAGGTCATGATCTCATGGTTTGTGAGTTTGAGCCCTGCATCAGGCTCTGTGCTAACAGCATGGATCCTGCTTGGGATTTTCTCTCTCTCTCTCTCTCCCTGAACCTCCCCTGATTGCTTTCTCTCTTTCAAATAAATCTTTTTTTTTTTTTTTTTTTTTTTAATGTAACTAGACTGAGGCACCTAGGTGGTTCAGTTGGTTGAGCATCTCTTGACTTTGGCTCAGGTCATGATCCCATAGTTCATGAGTTCAAGCCCAGCAGCAGGCTCCGTGCTGACAGTGCAGAGCCTGCTTGGAATTCTCTCTCCCTCTTTCTCTGCCCCTCCCCATCTCACTCTCTGTCTCTCTCAAAATAAATAAATAAACTTGAAAAAATTTTAAATGGACTTAGACTTTAAAAAATAATTCAGTTCACTGAAAATTGTAAAATATTTCTGACTACAAACGTATAAAGAGAGAATATTTTCTTCATGAACTACGTGAATCAAAAGTAGACCTTCAAGTTAAGTCTTTCAGTTTTAGAAACTATTTTTCTTTTCCTTTTTAATATTCTATTTTATTTTTGAGAGAGAGAGTGCAAGCAGGGGAGGGGCAGAGAAAGAGGGAGACACAGAATCTGAAGCCAACTCCAGGCTCTGAGTTGTCAGCACAGAGCCCGATGCAGGGCTTGAACCCATGAATCACAAGATCATGACCTGAGCCAAAGTCGAACACTCAATCAACTGAGCCACGGGCCCCCCTCAAAAATACTTTTAATGCACAATTCAGTGTTCAAGAATGTGTTAGATTTCCTCCAACACCCACATAATTCATTGCCTTTCGTAATTGCTCTTTAGCATTTAATAAGACTATTTTTGACTTTTTTGCATCATTCTTAATGTAGTTAATCATGTGGAAATCACTTAATTAGCTCAATTGTGAATTTTGTTATGAGGGAATGGTCAAGTCCCATGTTGTATTTTCCAGGGTCTAGGGTCAACTCATAGGTGCTTATTAACCACGGGATGTTTTTAATTAAATCGGCTGTGTGTTACAGACATGCCAGAGCATCCTTTGCACGTTGGGAGCCACGTGTCAACATGGCCTCCCTCACTAAACATCTCTTGCTTCACTCACCAGGCCACTGTCTTTAACTGGAAATGCATTGCCTACCGCTGGTGGATGCTCAGTGTTAACCCGAGATGTTTAAGGGTGTATCATTTAACACACGTTTTATATTTCCTTTCACGTGGCTACATTTCTGCCACACAGAATGTCAGCGCTATTAATGTATTCGTGCGTCAACACTTACGTTGAAGCTAAACATTGCTTACTGATGTTTTAGGAAATGCTTCCAAAACGTGGCTCATAGCTGGGATTTGTGTCGCATTATTGTCCATCCCGGTGGTCAGTTATGTTCTGAAGCTTCTGCTGCGGTGCATCCGTTATGTGTTCTTTCCATCAAGTAAACCTCCTTCCACGATACACGAGGTATGTTACTTCTCTGTGTCGCCAGGTGGGTTTTTCTTAAAATGAACAGGAGATATATATTTGATTTCTCCGTACATTTTTCTTGATATGCAGAGAATAATACAGACTGGGATATTTCCTGCAGCTCTTAGTAAATTGACTTTAGAAACAGCCATTCAATATCACATAACACGGACTAATAAGACGTGTGCACCCTCTCATATTTTTATTCTGACAGTTTGGCCACTGTGGCCCTTGTTTGAGCCTCGAAAGGCTTGGCATTCACCAAAAGCCTCCCACATCATCGCGAGTTGCAGAAGGTGTATTCTGTGGGTGACCTCCCAGCAAGGGAAATAAGGAAAATGAGCCTCCTTTCACGACACCTCATGGGTTTTTGTCCGGCACGCCCGTGAGGAGAGCAGATTTAACGAAAGCACTGGACGATAAAGGTCCAAGCGCAGGGCCTGGCCCAGGGATGGCAGGTTCACCTGGGTGGGTGGAGAGTGTCGTTTTTGAGCTCCGGCTTTGCAGCTCAAAAACGAGACATGAAGGCGAATTGTTGATTGGGCACAGTCTGTTTGCATATGTTAACTCGGTGAACACAAGTGGATCACTGAAGAGAACCTGAGCGAGCACCTTATGCTGTAGAATTTCCAGAGAGACTCCCCACGACCCCAGAGTAGCCCCCCTTTCCATCCTCTCCCGCGCTCGCCGGTCCCCCGCCCCTGACAGTGCTCAGATGTACGTGACCTCACAGGTGACGATCTTCTTCTAAACCTCAGCCTGCAGTCAGTAGGCTCTTAGCTGACTTTTTAATATGCACGTCAAGAAATAGCTTTTCTCGGTACTGGATATAAGAGACCAAAGCTGTGTTAGAAGTAGGAAACTGCTACTCTTTTAAACAACCTGTTTCTATTCCTCCCCTTTTTTAAATCAGTACTTCTCTGAGCCGCCCCTCCGGAACCTCCTCCTTTTCACTTCCGAAGAGCAAACTGAAAGGTGTTTTATCATCGAAAATACGAACATTCTCACTGCAGTGGAAGAACCTGATCAAACTGGTGAAGATCACAAAAAATACAATTCCCAAACTAGTCAAGATTCAGGGAATTATTCGAACGAAGACGAAAGCAATGGCAGCAAATGTGGCGAAGACTTCCCGCAAGAGGAAGCCGAGTGACCAGAAGCGAGCTCTGAAATGTCCGGGATCGCGTGGGGGCCACACCAGGGGCCGGAGCTGCTCCGCTCAGTCCGTCGGCTCAGGCTGGCTGGGAAGGAAGGCATCTCCAGGTCACAGGTCCTAAACCGCAGGCAAGCCCTTGACTGAGTGGTATTTGCAAATAAAGGAACACAGCCGGGGACCCAAGGTTTCTGAACTCCTTCCCACACGCAGAGCCGAGAAAGGCCTGCCGCCCGCCTGTCTTTGGTGCAACGGGTGAAATCCACAAGGTGCTCCCCATCTTTCTAATGATACCTCCAGCACCACCGTGCCAACTGCTTTGTGGCAAAGGGTGGTTCGCTGTGTTCCCGGCCAGTAGCACTGTCACCGTGCCGCCTGTGGCTGCGCATGTCACCCATTCGTCCTCCAGCCTCCATTCCCGGTATGATGGTTCGGGATTTTTCAGGAGGTATTTAGACACTTGTGTAGGCCCTTAGGAGATTTCTTTAGAAAAGCTGGGTACCGTTCCCACTGGCTTTCGGAAAAACAGCTTACTCTAGAAGACATCCGTAGACGCTAGGAACAGGATCCGTGAGATTTTCAGGGGCCTTCTGTCCACGTAGCCCCTAAACCCTGGCTCTGCATCACGGTTACCTTTCCCTTCTGTGGTTGAGCCTTCAAAACACGTAACCTTTTACTAGACATTAACGCTTCCTGATTCAGAACGTAATTCACAACCTAGCAGAATAGTAGCTTCTGAAGTTACAGAGAAAGGGCAAACTGTCTAATCAGAGAAGTTATGATTTTTTTTTTTAACAGAAGGAAGTATGTAGAGGTTAGCCAGAGAACGCAGGAAACCTTGGACCAGAAAATGCTACTGACAGCGTAAGAAGTAGAAAACAGTTCAGTAAGAGGAAAGCAGATTGCGTTAGTAAAAAATAAGAGTAATGTGTCTAATCAATTCTTCATTATTAACGTGCTGTGCAGTTCCTGGTTGCTAAGGCTCATCTGTCTTTTTTTCTTTCTCAGTTTTATTGAGATATAATTGACCTGTCCCTTACCTGTGTTGTGTTGAAACCGGGCCAGCTTCTCTGGGCCGTGTGGTTGTATTCAGACATCCCTTCTGTTAGGCTTGCATGTGCTAAAGAAAAAGAAAATGTATTCTCAAGGTGAGGAAGAAAATGTAACTGGAAGGAAAACCTAATTTTAAGAACTCTGTGTCTTTCAGGGGCACCTGGGTGGCTCAGTCGGTTAAGCGTCCGACTTCGGCTCAGGTCACGATCTCACGGTTCGTGGGTTCAAGCCCCGCATCAGGCTCTGTACTGACAGCTAGCTCAGAGCCTGGAGCCTGCTTCAGATTCTGTATCTCCCTCTCTCTCTGACACTCCGCTGTCCACACTGTCTGTCTCTCTTTCTCTCAAAAATAAATAAAACATTAGGAAAAAATTTTTTAAAACAAAAATTATATGTCTTTCAAAGGCCACATAGAGTGTATATTTAAGGTATTCACGGATATCCTTTGTTAGGAAGGAAGTCTGGGGATTTTGGTGGCCCCTGAAGGGAGAAGAAATAGAGCGACACGGTGCACTGGGACATGCGAACCTAAGGCCAGTATTATTTACACGGCGGTCCCCACGGGGGTGACAGGTTCCTCCGTGGGGAAGGCTGCACACCTGCACGCCACCCACTCGCCGGGACCTGCCGGCAGAGCACCGCAGGGATTAGGGACACCCGGGAGCCCATCAGAGACCCAGGCCTGTGCTGGGGGGCTCCCTGAGGTGACCCGGACGCATTCGCCTTTTGATCTTTCTATCTGGAGGCGTTTCCTTGCAGGCACACCTTCTGGGTTGGCCCTCCATTTGGAAAGGTGATTAGGAACATGTTTGGGCACCCTGCCCCGCCCCCGCCCCCACCTCCCTTTTCCCATTCCCCCCCAACCTGTGACTTTCATGCCATGCTGAAGCTAAGAATTTATGTAAAAGGTTTGCATCATTGCAGCCAAAAACTTTTATTAGAGGTTAATATACCTTGTAAATAGTGACTGAGCCTGTAAACATAGCTGCATGTTTATACCTACCCTTGGACTCACATATGATGTGGGCCGTATGCCAGTAGTAGGACAGCCAGAAAGTACTTACTAGTCTAGATTCTAATTCGAAAATTAGAAACGCTGCTCAGAACTAGGAATTTTAGAATCTGACCAGAAATTTACAACCGGTGAAGTTCTGTTTTAAATAGAATTTGCCATCTGTTCTCTTTTCCCCAGCCTGTGACCTTTAAAGACACCCCAGATTGCTCTTAAGAATTCTGAGTGTACAAAAACTTTCCTTCCTCCCCTCCCCTTCCTGTGACTCCCCGCCGTGTTACATATTTGTTTTTTGTGTGGTATCTGTCTGCCCCCATGAGACCGGAAGCTCTGTGAGACCGAAGACTTTCTCTTACTCATTGCTGTATCCCCAGCAGAAAGCAATGATTTAATGTGTGAAATCGACGGTTTGAACCAAATGGGCGTCTCTGACAATGTTTGTATGTTTGTTGAGCTGTGGAAGGTCATAGCCATGTTTTCAGTGTTTCCTTGCAATAAATTTGCATCTTTTATTTGTGTTTTTGTCTGAAACCCTATTACTGTGAATAATTTTAATATAATAAACACCGGGGCCAGAATCTTCGATTTTGTTGTTGTCATGTTTAGACTTTATAAACTTTCATGTACAAGGGCGCCTGGGTGGCTCAGTTGGTTAGGCGTCCGACTTCGGCTCAGGTCATGATCTCATGGTTCGTGGGTTCGAGCACCCCATTGGGCTCTGCGCTGACAGCTCAGAGCCTGGAGCCTGCTTCGGGTTCTGTGTCTCTCTCTCTCTCTCTCTGCCCCAACCCTGCTCATACTCTGTCTCTCTCTCTCAAAAATAAATAAAACATTTTAAAAATAAAAAATAAGTGCACGTTCATGTACCAAAGATGCTGCTCACGGCAGAGGGGGCCAATACCTGTGCCTAGCGTCCTGATGTACCGCACTGAGGGTCCTGAAGGAGCCGCTGTGGCCGTCCTGCCTCCCGCGGCCCCTGGACTAGAAGCTCATTGCTTGCTCTTTTCCTTTTCACAACCTCAACTTCAGATGTGCGTGGCGCACAGCCTTGGATAAACGAGTTTTAACGATACTGCATACTCCACTTTCCTTTTACAAACTAAACCGCCTTCCGTTTTCAATTTCTAACGACATTCCCCAATCCCACAAGTAAATTTATCTCTCCTGCCATCTGGACGCATTTAATATGAAGTTGAACACAATGGATATTCAGACCTGGGACACTTCAATACTCTTTTCAGAAGCTTTCTCAACTTTTTTTTTTCAAAACGAACAGTACTTTTTCAAAATAATAAATTCATCGCTGATGCCCTGCTAACCTAACACCATTAACATACAGTATTTTCTCACTGCATTTTTTTCTTGAGTTTAAGTAACCACAGAATTCCAGGTCTTGCCCGGCCGCATAAATATATATGGAATATATGTCATAGGTTATTTATATTGATGGAAGAAAAATAGGAATAGCTTTTCCCTCACCTGAGAGGGGGAAAAAGGCAAGAAGAAAGAACGTGATGCTTTTAATGCAAAGGCTATATCAGTGTCCTACCCTTCACGAGGCCTGTCCCATGGGGCTCACGTTCTAGCAGAGGATGTCTTGGGGATGAAGTAGTAATTGATGAAGGAAAAAGCAAAAATTGGCAGGCTTAGAAAAAACAGGTTTGGGGAAGAGGGAGGAAGTGGGGAGACTGCTCCTCTCAGGAGCTGCTTTAAAGTTAAACTGTCCTCTCAACGGTGACCCTCACTTCCCTGATACCCGGTCCTCAGAACTTCCTAGCTCCATCAGAGAGGAAGGAGCTGAAAGGAAAGCAAATGAATGAATGAATGAATGAATGAATGAGAAAAATGTTTTCTTATCTCTCATGTAGAAAGATGGTCCGTTGTTTCCCAAAGATCAAAGTTAGTCCTTAAATGCACAACAAATAGCATAGCTGCCTAGTCCCAAATACTGTAATGCTTTCCCATCTGGAATTTTAGTCATAAAAAGAGATGATGATGACTATTATAGAATAAAAAGGTGCATCATGCACTCTGAAATCTCCCTAAAAGACCTCTACCTCATCCACTTGTAGGAGTCATCTGTGACCCTCGGTGCCTGCACATTGGCCCAGCGTGCTGCCTCGGAGAGAGTTCACGGCTCTCTGCCTCTGCATATCCTTCCGCTAAATGGCACGAGAACAAGGACTTTTTTTTTTTTTTTTTAACTCCGTAGCTGACACTCAATAAGTGTTTCATGAGTAATGAGGTGGGACATTGAAGGTACATAATTGACCAGGTCCACCACTAGGGGAAGACACGTCACCCTGTTCAGGTTCACAACCAGCTGGTATCTTAGAAATAGATTCCTAAAGGACCTTGTCATGAGGAAACACAAACAGAGCAATGTGTAGCTAAAGACTATGGTTTGAGTTGCTAGACTTAGTGAATAAAAATACAGAACGCTGAGTTAAATCTGAATTAAATTTGAATTTCAGGTAAACAGTGAACATTTTTTTTTAGTATAAGTGTGTCCCAGACATTGTATGGGATATACTCATGCTTAAAAAATTTTTGGTTTTGTTGCATAATGCTTTGAATACTTTGGCATTTTACCTCTTGAGAGATTATGATGAGTTTTTTAGTATCATTTCCTCTTTGAAATCTTCTAAATGACTCCTACCACATAACCATTAGAGGTCATCTTTGGATTCCATCTACAATTTCAGCTAAACAACAAATATCTTTCTACTAAAATTTATGTCCCGTGCAATATTTGGGACATATTTATACTAAAACATCCATTTGTTTATCTGAAATTCACATGTAACTGGCTGTCCTGCATTTTTAATCTGGCAGCCCTGTTAATGTTAAGTTTCAAAAGTACTCTTGGGCCCTCTCAAACCCTTAAACCAATTGGGGTGCCTGGGTGGCTCAGTCGGTTAAGTGGCCAATTTCAGCTCAGATTATAATCACATGGTTCATGGGTTCAAGCCCCACATTGGGCTCTGTGCTGACAGTTCAGAGCCTGGATCCCACTTCCGATTCTATGTCTCCCTCTCTCTCTGCCCCTCCCCCACTCACACTCTATGTCTCTCTCAAAAATAAATAAAGGTTAAAAAAAATTTTTTTTAATCCTTCAACCAATATAATGCTTCCTACAGAAATGTATACTAGGCGCCTATTTTATTTACAATTTAAAACAGTGGCTAAGAAAGAGTTATACCATTATACCATTATATAGCCAGAAAAGTCCATTCCAATCTGATTCTGTCCCTAGGAGAAGGTGTTGCGGAGAGGGGGAGGGTCTGAATTTGTGGGGGTCCAGGCTTTTCTGAGGGATTTGACTTGCAGCTCACTTCTCTGCCAACATTTCTCACCCGGCTCTGACCGCATGTTTCAAAACAGTTACTTTTATGCTTGTTTTGTTTTTTCTAAAGGACTGTGAGCACCTGGAGGTCAGGGGTCATGTGGTGCCTGCCCTGTTGTCAGTAGTTGCTCCCCAAAAGGGATGTTGATTTGAACTTCAGCTGTTTTCTTTAGCGTTATTTCTCTCCATCACCGTCCTGCAGTAGGACAAGTTGGTCAAAACGCAGGAATATTCTGGATTGCCTTGACTTGTAGACATTTCTCTTTTATGCCCTTTTTCGGGGCAAAGACAGTTTTTTACTCAACCCTTTACTCTCCTGAGCACCTCTTACTAAGAGATCAATAAATGTAGATGAATAAATGAACTTTCACACTTCCCCCTTCTCTGCTCTGGGCCATTCAGAGAATGGGCCCATGGTGCATCCTTTGGCTCAGACCAGCACCTGATGAGGGGTCTCGGACCCTTCCTTCTTCCTCCTTATCCAACCCTTCACCAAGTCTTCTTCATTCTGAATAGCTCTCGAATCCTCCCATTTCTATCCCTGCCCCTTATCTGGGTTCCTACACGCCAGCCTCCAATCTAACCTGGCTCGTCCTGCCTTCTCCAAGTCATTGTCCCTAGTCACTGGTCCTTCAAAGAAAACATTCGTGACACATCAGATCCTTCTCCGTTACCCTTAGGTTAAGTTCCAACCCCTTCCAAACGTCACGGGCTTCCTTTCTCCAGCCCAACCTTCCGGCCTTATTCCTGTCCCTTGAATTGACCATTCTCTGACGAGGCTAGAGCCTCCAAGGGTGGCTCCCACAGTACTCCATATCTCATGTCACCCTAGAAATTACTCACTTTCTGTTTTAATGTTGATTGATTGATTTTGAGAGAGAGAAGGGGGGAGTGAGCAGGGGAGGGGCAGAGAAAGAGGGAGAGAAAGAATTTCCCCACTGTGAGCGCAGAGCCCGATGGGGGGCTTGAACTCACGAAACGGGACATCATGACCTGAGCCTAATCAGGAGCTGGACACTTAACCGACTGAGCCACCCAGGTGCCCTGAGAAATTACTCACTTCATACCTTCCCCCTACCAAATGGTCAGCTCCCAGAAGGCGGGGACAGTGGGTGATGCTCACCTGAGTGATTCCAGCACTCAACAGCGGGCCTGGCACAAGAAGGTATTTCATACATGTCTTTAAATGAATGAATGAGGCGCCTGGGTGGTGGTTCAGTCAGTTCAGCATCCAGCCTCGGCTCAGGTCATGATCTCGTGGTTCATGGGTTCAAGCCCCCCACAGGCTCTGTGCTGACAGCTAGCTCAGAGCCTGGAGCCTGTCTTTGGATTCTGTGTCTCCCTCTCTTTCTGACCCTCCCTTGCTCATGCTGTCTCTCTCTCTCTCTCAAAAATAAATAAAACATTTAAAAAATTAAAATATAAATGAATGAATGAATCGCATGCCTTTATTTGCACCCAGGAATCCGTCCTGGCACACAGCTTAGGGCCTGGAATGAGAGAAATCAGGAAATCAAGGACAAAGAGGTCTCTGTGAGAGGCAAGTCTTTGTGTCTTCTGCCAGTGCTCACCCAAAAGCCCCCACCACTGGGGGGGCACTGGGCCAGCACGTGGGCAGGTTCGTTCACTCTCCAATGGAGGCCAGCCAGCCTCGGCCCTCACTGCCCGCGGTGTGCGCACAGGGGGCCCATGATGGGAGCAGCCGTGAAAGAACCTCAGCATGGGCCCAGCAGATGGGCTCCCTGTGGGCAAGGCTGACGGTCCAGCCCCCCACAGCGGCATATTCACCACACCCCAGCCCCCATGCTCCCCCCACCCAGCCACTCCCGCCTGGAGGGACAGCAATTCACCTTTACTGGGATTCATGCCTGGAAGCACCTCAGTCCCACGATTCTCCAAGGGTCAAAAAAAGCAGGTGCGAAGGTGCCTGGTCGGCTCAGTCTGCAGTGCAGGCGACTGTTGATCTCAGGATTGTGAGTTCAAGCCCCGTGGTAGGTGTAGAGCTTACTTAAAGAAAAAATAAAGTCTTTTAAAGTATTTTTATAAAAAAGAGTGTGTAGTTGGGGCGCCTGCGAGGCTCAGTCAGTTAAGTGTCTGATTCGATTTGGGCTCAGGTCATGATCAGGATTCATGGGATCAAGACCCACATTGAACACCCATCCTTCTCAAGTTATTCCAAAAAAATAGAAATGGAAGGAAGACTTCTGGACTCATTCTACGAAGCAAATATCACCTTGACTCCTAAACCAGACAGAGACCCCAAAAAAAGAGATATCCTTAATAAATACAGATGCAAAAATAACAAGATACTAGCAAATTGAATTCAGCAGCACATAAAAAGAATTATCCATCATGATCAAGTGGGATTCATTCCTGGGCTACAGGGCTGGTTCAATATTCGCAACTCCATCAATGTGATACATCACGTTAACAAAAGATAAAAACCATATGATTCTGTCGATAGATGCAGAAAAAGCATTTGACAAAATACAACATCCCTTCTTAATAAACACCCTCGAAAAAGTCGGGATAGAAGGAACTTACTTAAACATTGTTAAACAATCTATGAAAAGCCCACAGCTAATATCATCCTCAATGGGGAAAAACTGAGAACTTTCCCCCTGAGATCAGTGACACGACAGGGGTGTCCACTCTCACCACTGTTGTTTAACATAGCGCTGGAAGTTCTAGCATCAGCAATCAGACAACAAAAGGAAATAAGAAGCATCAGAATTGGCAAAGATGAAGTCAAACTTTCACTTTTCACAGATGACATGATACATGGAAAACCTAATAAACTCCACCAGAAGCCTTCTAGAACTGACCCATGAATCAGCAAAGTCGCAGGATATAAAATCAATGTACAGAAATTGGTTGCATTTTTATACACCAATAATGAAACAACAGAAAGAGAAATCAGGAAGCTGATCCCATTCATTCACAATTGCACGAAAAACCATAAAATACCTAGGAAAGGAATAAACCTAACCAAAGATGTAAAAGACCTGTATGGTGAAAACTATAGAAAGCTTATGAAAGAAATTGAAGAAGACACAAAGAAATGGGAAAACATTCCATGCTCACGGATCGGAAGAATAAATATTGTTAAAATGTCATTATTACCCAAAGCAATCTACACATTCAATGCAATTCCCCATCAAAATTGCACCAGCATTCTTCTCAAGGCTAGAGCAAATTATGTTAAAATTCGTATGGAACCCAAAAAACCCTGAATAGCCAAAGTAATATTGAAGAAGAAAACCAAAATGGGAGGCATCACAATCCCAGACTTTAGCCTCCACTACAAAGCTGTCATCATCAAGACAGTATGGTATTGGCACAAAAACAGACACATAGACCAATGGAATAGAATAGAAAACCCAGAACTGGACCCACAAGTGTATCCCAATTAATCTTTGACAAAGCAGGAAAGAGTATCCAATGGAAAAAAGACAGCCTCTTTAGCAGGTGGTGCTGGGAGAGCTGGACAGCAACATGCAGAAGAATGAAACTGACCACTTTCTTACACCATTCACAAAAATAAACTCAAAATGGATAAAGGATCTGAATGTGAGACAGGAAACAATAAAAACCCTAGAGGAGAAAGCAGGTAACAGCCTCCTTGATCTCAACTGCAGCAATTTCCTCCTCGACACATCCCCAAAGGCAAGGGAATCAAGAACAAAAATGAACTTTTGGGACCTCATCAAGATAAAAAGCTTCTGCACTGCAAAGGAAAGAATAAAAAAATGTAATAGGCAACCGACAGAATGGGAAAAGATAGTAGCAAATGGCATATCAGATAAAGGGCTAGTATCCAAAATCTACAAGGAACTCACCAAACTCCACACCCAAAAAACGAATAATCCAGTGAAGAAATGGGCAGACGACTTGAACAGACACTTCTCCAAAGAGGACATGCAGATGGCCAACAGGCACATGAAACGGTGCTCAGCATCACTCAGCATCAGGGAAATACAAATCAAAATTACATTGAGATACCACATCATGCCGGTCAGAGTGGCTAAAATGAACAAATCAAGAGACTATAGATGCTGGCGAGGGTGTGGAGAAACGGGCACCCGCCTACACTGTTGGTTGGAATGTAAACTGGTATAGTGGCTCTGGAAAACAGTGTGGAGGTTCCTCAAAAAACTATCAGTGGAACTCCCCTATGACCCAGCAATAGCACTGCTGGGGATCTACCCAGGGGATACAGAAGTGCTGATGCACAGGGGCACATGTACCCCAACGTTCATAGCAGCACTGTCAACAATAGCCAAATCATGGAAAGAACCTAAATGTCCGTCACCTGATGAATGGATCAAGAAGATGTAGTTTATATATGTAAGACCCTCCTCGAGTCAAGCTGATCCTAATGAAAAACTACCAACCATTGTTTCAATCTCCAACCTTTTTCGGCTTGAACAATTAAGTGTTGGGGAATTAAGCTTGGGAGTCCTCAAATGTAACCCATAAATTAAGGTTGACTTGTTTCCTAAGATACTGTTGCTAGATCCCACCCTTTAACCACAAAGTTCTCGATTCTGTGCACCTGCTTCACCTCCTCTTCAAACCTATGATTGGTCACTTCAAATTTCTCCTAAGACAAAGATGTTTGTGTGTCGAAATATAATTGACAACTATAGAATGCTGTAAACTATGATTGATTACTTATTTTGTCTTGCCAAAGCCCTTAAAAACCCTGAGCTCCTACTCGGCGGTGCTCTCTCCTGGGGACTTGCCAACACTCAGGAAGGACCATTCGGCCGAACTAAAATAAACCCATACACCATCTCCATTTGTGGCTGTGGGTTACACTCTTGGTGACTGCTTCAGGAGGGAAAGCTCTAATATATATATAATGGAGTACTACATGGCAATGAGAAAGAATGAAACCTGGCCATTTGTAGCAAAATGGATGGACCTCGAGGGTGTCATGCTAAGCGAAATAAGTGAGGTGGAGAAGGACAGATACCATATGTTGTCACTCATAGGTCTAACAGGAGAAAAACCTAACAGGGGACCATGGGTATGGGAAGGGGGGGAAAGAGTTAGGGAGAGGGAGTGAGGCAAATCATGAGAGACTTTGAATGCTGAGCACAAACTGAGGACTGAAGAAGGAGGGGGGAAGGGGAAAGGGGGTGATGGTCATAGAGAGGGGCACTTGTGGGGAAGAGCACTGGTTGTTATATGGAAACCAACTTGGGAATAAACTATATTAAAAAAATAAAGTAGCTTAACTCAAAAAAAAAAAAAAAGACCCACATTGGGCTCTGTGCTGACAGCCTCTCCCTGACTCTCTAAATACATACATACATACATACGTACGTACGTACATACATACATAAACACTGAGGCGCCTGCGTGGCTCAGTCAGTTGAGCGTCTCATTTCAGCTCAGGTCATGATCTCACCATCTATGAGTTTGAGCCCCGTGTAGGGCTCTGTGCTGACAGCTCAGAGGCTGGAGCCTGCATCAGATTCTGTGTCTCCCTCTCTCTTGGCCTCTCTCCTGCTCTCTCTCTGCCTCTCAAAAAAATAAAATAAAACGTTTTTAAAAAAATAAAAATAAGTAAATAAATAGTTTAAAAAGCTTCTGTAATAGCCTCCCATCGTGTCCGTGTCGCTCTGTTCAAGTCACCTTTTCCTAATTTCCTTCCTTGCCTGGTTCCAAGTTAGCATTTGTCTCAAGAGCACTGTCCGGAGGTGTGGAAGACAGAGGCCAGCACCAGTGGCTGGCTTGCCCTGCTGGTCTGGTGTGGGACAGCAGAGGGCCTGCTCCTACCCAGCTCTTTGACAGCAGGGGCTGCTCTGCCCCAAAGCACAGACTACACGTAGTCTTCCATAACATTCTTCACTGGCTTCCACAAGTGCGGAGGACCTAATCCCTGTAATAAAGACCAATATTAGTTCTCAAGTTCCTTTCACATAGCACCTCGCTGACTTCCTCTTCTTCCTCCCTCTTGCACATTAACGGACTCTGACTACACTGGGCTCTCCCCAGGTACTCGAGAACAATCTCCCTGTTTTAAGGTCAGCTGATAAGTAACCTTAATTCCATTTGCTACCCTACTGCTCCCTTTGCCATCTTAACATATTTACAGGTTCCAGGGACTGTGACGTGGACCTCATCTGCCTACGACAATGTTGCATCACTCAGAGTAGTTCTACTTCTCTGACTGAATCCTGATGGATTGCCTTAGACCAAGGGACCCGTTTCATGTCAATGGAGGTGCAACAATGGGCACAGAATAATGGATTCACTGTCCTGCCGTAGACCACGCCAACTAGAAGCGATCAGCCTGAGAGAGCCTTGGGGCAGCCTGAAACACCACCGCCAAGGCACCCAGGTGAACCCCCAGGGGTTCAAGTGCTGGGTTTCTGATAGGTAGCACCAGAGATGGGAGTCTAATGCCCCTCTCAAAACCACTCCAAGTTTTCCCCTGGGGAATCTGCACTTGAGGTTGGGCTGGACTAGAGGTCCTGGTTTCCTGATGGGGGGAGGGGGGAGGGACAAGAAGGCCTTTTTCAAAACGACAGTAAGGGCTACACCCAATCTGCAACTATGGCTCAAACCTGGTTATGTTGAGCTCCGTGTGCCAATAGACCAGCAAGAGGTGATATCAGAGAGCGTAATTAATCTCCTTTCTTACAGGAGATTAAGTTACAATTACTTAATGGGGCAAGGAAGGGTGGGTCTGGAATGCTGGGAAGTCCCTGGGGCACATTTTGGTTCTTCCGTGCCAGGCGATGACTGAGAACGTGCAATTACAGGAACAGAGGCTGACAAAGGCAAAGTGTGGGCACAGACTTCTCAGGGATAAAGGTCTGGGTTATCCCACCAGGCAACCCAGATCAGTACTGGCCGAGGGTCGCCTGGGTGGCTTAGTTGGTTAAGCACCTGACTCTAGATTTTGGCTCAGGTCATGATCTCACGATCTCAGTTGAGCCCCACTACAGATTCTCTCTCTCCCTCACTTCTGCCCCTCTCTTGCTCATGCTCTCTCTCTCTCTCTCAAAATAAATAAACATTTAAGAAGAAGGAAGAAGAGGAAGAGGAGGAGGAGAAGTCTGGTTAAGAGTGAGGAGAATCTCAAATGGGTGAGAGAGGAAGAAGAAAACGAGGCTTTATAACGGCCTGAGACCATCTTCAGAAAAGGGAACTGTCCCACTAACCTCCCTATTATAAGATTTTCCTTTTTAAAGTTCTTTTTTAATTGTGACCAGCCATCACCTGGAAGAATCCATTACAGCATGAAACTAATTAATGTGGGGCACACGTGGCTCTAGGTGGTACAGGGGTTCACTGTAGCAGATGCTGTTGGTGCCTCCCCATATTTCCATGGCATTTCATGCTTTTGAGCATGAGGGAACTTCCAAATCTCTGTCTTCAGAGACCCATTTTACCCAAAGACTAATAAGAGATGATACCTAGCAGGTAGAGGCCAGAGATGTTGCTAAATATCCTACAATGCACAAGACTACAAAGAATACATTTAAAATCAGCTTTCCAGTTTCTGCAAGAAACAAACAAACAAACAAAAACAACAAGAAACAACCCAGCTGGGATCTGATAGGAATTGCACTGAATCTCTACACCAATGTGGGAACATAGTGCCATATTAACAATACTGGGTGTTCCAATCGATGAACGTGGGATATTTTTCCATTATTTAGGTCTCTTTTAATTTCCTTCAATCATGTTTTTCCCCTTTTTAATGTCTAATCCTTATACTTCTTTGGTTAAATATATTTCTGAGTATTTTATTCTAGTTGATGATATTGCAAATGGAATTGTTTTCTTACTTTAATCATCAAATTGTTCATTGCTAGTGTGCAGAAGCGTAAAAATGCTTTGGGGTCGGGGAAACAAACTATTTTACTGAGGGGCTTTGGGGAAACATTGGAGGGCTAGGAGTACAATAAGACCCGACTTCCTCAGCCTGGCCAGGATATCCCCAGCCTCACAGTTGCCAAAAACTAGAAGCAAAATTGTTTATGTATTTATCTTGCAACCTTACTGTATTTGTTTATTAATTCTTATAGTAGTTTTGGTGAATTGCTTAAGATTTTCTATACACAAGATCATGTCATCTGTATATAGAGACAGTTTTACTTCTTCTCCAATATGGATACTGTTATTTGTTTTTCTTGTCTAATTGTCCCAACTAGAACATCTAATACAATGTTGAATAAAAGTAGTGTCTTTTTCCTGATCTTAGGGAGAAAGCGTATGGTCTTTCACCATTTACTGTGATGTTAGATGTGGGGCTTTTCATAGATACCTTTTATCAGATTGAAGAAGCTCCCTTCTTTTCTTTAGTTTGTTTAGTGTTTTTAATCACGAAAGAGAATCATATGTCATATTAAGTTTGTCAGATGCTTATTCTGTATCTACTGAGATGAACTTTTTTTTTTTTTTTGGTTTTTATGTTAAATGAACCTGTATTCCTGGAATAAATCTCACTTGATTATGATGTATAATCCTTTTTACACATTACTGGATTCAGTCTGCTATATTTTGTTCAGGATTTTTACATTTGGCTTCATAAAAAATACTGGTCTTTTGTTTTTGGACACCGTTGTTTGCTTTTGGTATCAGTAATTCTGGCCCCATAGTATGAGTTAGGACAGGTTTTCTTCTCCTCTGTTTTTGGAGATGTTTGTGAAGAATTGGTGTTAATTTTTCTTTAAATGTTCAATAAAATTCACCAGTGATACCACGCTGATTTGAGCTTTTCTTTGTGGGAAGTTGGATTGTTATGGGATTGGATTATTAACGGATTTTTTTTTTTTTTACTTCTCTAGGTCTATTCAGATTTTCTATTTCTTCTTGAATTAATGTTTATAAGTTGCATCTTTGTAGGATTTATCCATTTCATCTAGGTTGTCTGATTTTTTGGCATATGATTATTTGTAATATTCTTTGACAGTCTTTTCATGCCTGTAAATTTGGTAGTAATGTCTCCTCTTTCATTCCTGACTGATCTCAGTAATTTCAGTTTCTTTCATTTAAAATTTTTTAAATATTTTTTAAATGTTTATTTATTTTTTGAGAGGGAGAGAGACAGAGAGCATGAGTGGGGGAAAGGCAGAGAGAAGGAGACACAGAATCTGAAGCAGGCTCCAGGCTCCAGCTGTCAGCACAGAACCTGATGGGGGGCTCAACCCCACAAACCATGAGATCATGACCTGGGCTAAAGTTGGACACTTAACTGACTGAGCCACCCAGACACCCCAATATTTATTTATTTTTGAGGGAGAGAAAGAGAGAGAGTGTGTGTGGGGGTGGGTGGGGCGGGGGCAGAAAGACAGGGAAACACAGAATCCAAAGCAAGCTCCAGGCTCTGAGCTGTCAGCCCAGAGCCTGACATGGGGCTTGAACTCACAAACCATGAGATCATGACTTGGGCTGAAGTCGGATGCTTAACCAACTAAGCCACCCAGGTGCCCCAAATATGTATAACTTAAAACGAATCAGTGGCACCTGGGTCGCTTAGTAGGTTGAGCATCCGGCTTCGGCTCAGGTCATGATCTCACAGTTGTGGGTTCAAGCCCTGTGTCAGGCTCTGTGCTGACAGCTCAGAGCCTGGAGTCTGTCTTCAGATTCTGTGTCTCCCTCTCTCTCTCTGACCCTCCCTTGCTCATGCTGTCTGTCTCTCTCAAAAATAAATAAAACATTTTTAAAAATTAAAATTAATCATAACCTTCAGTTTATAGCTCTCATACAATAAAAGCAAATCTAATATATAAGTTAATTATAGTCAAAACTGCCAAACAATACAATTAAAGCAAAAAACACTAGTTCAACATTTGAGTTTATACACCCTGAAATGAACCAATTCAGCCATTACTTTTTTTTAAATCGAACTATGATGAGTGTCTAATTGGACTGTATATGATTAATGTCATTTGGCCCTCCTTTGGCAGAGGCAGTCATATTAAGTTCATCTTTGTTTATGGCCCATTACCTGAAAATAGTCAAAATAGTACCATTGTGCCCCAAGAAGGTCCTAAACACAAACATACAATGGGTTCATTCTGATGCTTCCAGAATATGCCCATATTAGACTTGTAAGCTTACTATCAAAGTGAAAGCAAAGTTTTTAATTTCTGAAGGAAAGCTAGCAGACCCCACAGATAAACCTGCAATCTGGAAAACACTGGCTTGAAACTTTGCTTTATTGGCGTGCCTCAATCCTGTCCAAAGGGCTCCTCGTGAATCCTTAGCCATTATTACCTTCAAAGGATACTTATTGCAGCTAGGGTTACACAGGTAGTGTCTTAAAGTTCTATTCGTGAGTATTTCCTCTTGAGCAATAAGGAAGAGAAAGCAAAGATGGGAATCTTGTGCTGATCACCGTGACCTGATTCAGAAATGGTTTGGCTGTTGGGTTTACCAAGCAAGAGAAACCAAGATAAAGCAATTGAGCAAATACTTAGCCACCACTTTCCCTACTACAAGCATCTTTGCCTTGTAATGAGCAGAACATTGTAGTAAATGAATCCTTGAGAATGAAGCCTCACATCCATAATAATAGCTTTGGAGAAGATGGGAAGAAATAAGTCCTGCTTGGAGCTGAGTTGGACCAGAAAGCAAAGAGCCCTAGCCCCTGGGTATGATCAGCACAGTGCACATCCTGCTAGCTGAGATGACTCATTACGCTCTGACCACACCCCGAACACTCACCTGCTGAACAAGCCATTGAGGATGAGGCTACAGAACAATGAGAGTCATGACTCAGGGAAAATGACGAGCAGAGAGAAGCCAGACCACAGCAGGTCACACCTCGAAGTTACAGAGGGCAGTGTGGGGACAGTGTTCGGTATCACATCTTCCTTCGTTGTCCGCTGAACCCAGTAAATAGCCTGTGAATGATCTATGACTTCTTCCATTTCTACAGAACATGTTCTAACATATTTAGTCCAATTGACTCATGTGAGAAAGTTTTGGAAGAACTGTGTATAGTGGTTTCCTTTTATCTTAATTCAACTAGTTAACTCGGAGGCTGTATGGACCAATGGTTAGCCCCTTTTGGAAGGTGAAAGAGAACAAAAGTGATTTTCCCCCAAATAATAGGTGAATTAGTTTGTTATATATATTCAAAAACTCCCTTCCAAATTTCTTCTCAACAAACCAAGAAACTGAGCATCTTCATACATTTTCCTTGGAAAAATAAACCAAGAAAATGAGCATCTTCATACATTTCCTTGAAGGGTTTATTTTTAGGCTCAATGTTTATGTTATTGAAAATTATTCTATTTGCATCTCATTGACAATCGATTCAGACTTATATTAAGACTTTTGTAATGTTTACTGAACTCTCCGACCATGTGGCATGATAAGAGGAACATGGGACAGCTTTCTAATAGAGGAGGAAGAGGAGTTAAGGCCTCCATTTTCACCATCTGGCCTCTCTTTCCTCCCAATCACATGGCACATCTCTAGTTTAGGCATTCCCCAGAGAGCTCACCTGAAAACCGCTCTGTCTTGTCTGAACACGGTTGAGAGCACGGCAGAGCATTGGAGAGGGCTAGCTCCTCTAGCCATCCACTTAGCTGCATATAGAAAGTGAATGTTCCAGGAGCACCTGGGTGGCTCAGTCAGTTAAACATCTGACTCTTGATTCTGGCTCAGGTCATGATCTCAGGGTCATGAGATTGAGCCCCACGTCAGGCTCCATGCTGGGTGTGCAGCCTGCTTGAGATTCTCTCTCTCTCTCTCTCTCTCTCTCTCTCTCTCTCTCTCTCTCTCTCTCTCTCTCTCTCTCTCTCTCTCTCTCCCCTCCACACCTCACTGCTCTCTCTTTCTCTCTCTCTCAAAAAAAAAAAAGGCAAGAAAAGAAAAGAAAAAGGAGGACGCTGTGAATGTTTCTTTGCTAAACAACAGTCCAATATTACTACTCAGACTTTTCAAAAGACATGGCCTTTTCCACCTTCGCCACTCACCTCTTTCTCCTCATCTCCTACACTCAAGCTGTAGTTGTTTCTTTTTTGTTTCTGGAAATTCTTTCCTGCTTCAGGGTCTTCACACACAAGGGTCTCTCCCCTGGTGGTGGCCCCAGTGGGCCTCCCCACCCGTGCTCAGCAATGTCTCCTTCTTCCAAGCCTCAGCTTTGTCACCTCCCCTGAGAGACCTCTCTATAGTCCCTGACCTGACTCCTGGACCATTTTCTTCACAGTCCTTAGCACAATTTTACTGGGAGCCGCATCGGCCTCACGGGATGACACAGTCATGGCAAGGAAATGGCAGACGTTTGCACAGCTCCTGCCATGAAGCAAAACTGGTATCTCCCTCTATTATTGGCTCATATTGGGAATGGGCTGCTGTTATTGATTAGGCCTCACAATGTTCCAAGTCAGACCGATATTCCCCACACAGATACCTCATGAGAAGCAGCATAGTCCCACCTCTACAAAGATGATTTTAGACAAAACACTGCAGATCTTTGCCAAAAGGCTCTTCTACTGAGGTTTGCAGACCCAAGACATAAATTATAAGGGAGGCTAAAAACACAAGAGTTACAATGAACTCTGGCCCGGAGAAGAAGAGCCTAACTTAGAGATAAGAAACAGACAAGGACCAAACATAAGTTACTGCACACACCTTTCTGCTAATTGATGCCACAAATACCTTCCCTTCCGCTGACATCCATAATGAGGATGGATGATGATGATGATGGTAAGAGTAACTGAAACATACCCATATACAAGGGTTGACCCATGTAGGGCCCCTACGGTATTTACACCCTCAGCGTTAAACAAAAGCGTTTACACAAGCAATCTATTAGTCAGTCCAGATACAGTCTTCCTCTTGCAAGCCAGACGAGATGACTCCCGACCTGTCTATCACTCAAACTATGACTTAATCTTAGCATCACTGATATAAACAAATATGTATATTTTTCACTTAGAACATCTTGTCTTAATTGTTTGTAGAATTTACTACTCACTGTAATTAGGATAGTTTTGCCAGAATGCCTCTGTAAATCTTGCATCTGTACACTTTTCAAAGCATCCTATCACAGAGATTTATTCGTTGTAAAAGTTCCACCTGCTGACGTCCTGTTATCATTTAACCTATAAATAAAGACACAAAAACCGATAGAGCATAGAAGGATGCCTGCCTGGTGAATGGGAAAGAAAGCCGAGGCTCCTCTCTCTCTCTCCTTTTTTCGCCAACACCGTCTCTCCTTCAAGGGACCCTGGACCTGCTGGCGCCGGACTCTGGCACAATTTGTCATTGTTTTTGTTTGTTTTGGTTACTGGAATCTAGGCTCAAAGAGGCAGAGGCCAAGTATGCGTTAGTCATCAATATGAATCCAGATCCAAGCACAGTGCCTGGAATATGTAGGCACTCAATTCATACCCGTCGATGAAAGAATAAATAAAAGACATGACTACAAAAAAAGTTTCTTTATTTTCTATAGAATAATGGCTGAGAATGTCATCTATCATATAACCAATTAATGTTCCAGCAAAGTTTAAAGGAGATAAAATCCCCCATGAAAGTGTTTATATTTCCAGAGTGTTAAATTTAAGGCAGACTAACAAATTCATTAAAGTTGTAGGAGACAAAATCAACACATAGACAGTAGTTACATTTTGAGCAGGAAATTATCTGAAAAAGAATTTAAGAAAACAATTCCATTTGGGGTACCTGCGTGGCTCAGTCAATTAAGTGTCCAGCCCAGGTCATGATCTCACAGTTCGTGCGAGCCCCACATTGAACTCTCTGCTGTCAGCACAGAGCCTGCTTCTGATCCTCTGTCCCCCTCGCTCTCTGCCATCCCCCCACTTGCTTTCACATGTGCACATGCTCTCTGTCTCTCTGTCTCTCTCTCAAAAATAAATATTATAAAAAGAAAACAATTCCATTTATAGTAGTATCAAAAGAATAAAATACTTAAGAATAAACTTAACCAAGCAGGTGAAAGATTTTTTTTATTCTCAAGTTAATTAACATACAACTTAGTCTTGGCTTCAGGAGTAGAACCCAGTGATTCATACATAGAACACCCAGTGCTCACCCCAAGGAGTCCCCTCCTTAATGCCCGTCACCCATTTCCTCTCCCTCTCACCCCTCACTCCTAATAACCCTCAGTTTGTTCTCTGTACTTAAGAGTTTCTTATGGTTGTCCTCCCTCTCTGGTTTTATCTTAGTTTTTGTTCCCTTCCCCTATGATCATCTATTAAATTTCTCAAATTCCACATGAGTGAAATCATGTGGTATTTGTCTCTCTGACCATTATCTTTTGCTTAGCATAATACCCCCCAGTTCCATCCATGTTATTGTATATGGCAAGATTTCATTCTTTCTCATTACCAAGTAGTATTCCATTGTGTGTGTGTGTGTGTGTGTGTGTGTGTGTGTGTGTGTATGCATACATACCGCATCTTCTTAATCCATTCGTCAGTTGGACATTTGGGCTCTTTCCATAATTTGACTATTGGCGATAATGTTTCTATAAACATTAGGGTACATGTGCCCCTTCAAATCAGCACTCTTGTATCCTTCAGATAAATTCCTAGGAGTGCAAATTCTGGGTCATAGGGTAATTCTATTTTTAATTTTTTGAGGAACCTGCACACTGTCTTCCAGAGTGGCTGCACCAGTTTGCATTCCCACCAGCAGTGCAAGAGGGTCCCCCTTTCTCCACATCCTCGCCAACATCTACTGTTACCTGAGTTGTTCATTTTAGCCACTCTGACCACAGTGAGGTGGTATCTCATTGTGGTTTTGACTTGTATTTCCCTGATGATGAGTGATGTTGAGCATCTTTTCATGTGTCTGTTTGCTATCTGGATGTCTTCTTTGGAGAAGTGTCTATTCATGTCTTCTGCCCATTTCTTTGCTGGATTATTTGTTTTTCACGTGTTGAGTTTGGTAAGTTCTTTATAGATTTTGATACTAAGCCTTTATCTGATATGTCATTCTTTTCCCATTCCATTGGTTGCCTTTTCGTTTTGTTGATTGTTTCCTTCATTGTTCAGAAGCTTTTTATCTTGATGAGGTCCCAAAAGTTCATTGTTGCTTTTATTTCCTATGCCTTCAGAGACATGTCAAGTAAGAAGCTGCTGAGACTGAGGTCAAAGAGGTTGCTGACTGTTTTCTTCTGTAAGATTTTGATAGTTTCCTATCTCACATTTAGGTCTTTTATCCATTTTGAGTTTATTTTTGTGTGTGGTGTAAGAAAGTGGTCCAGTTTCATTCTTCTGCATGTTGCTGTCCAGTTCTCCCAGCACCATTTGTTAAAGACACTGTCTTTTTTCCATCGGATACTCTTTCCTGCTTTGTCAGATTAGTTGGCCATGTATTTGTGGGTCCATTTCTGGGCTCTCTATTCTATTCCATTGATCTCTATGTCTATTTTTGTGCCAGTATCATTCTGTCTTGATGATTACAGCTTTGTAATACAGGTTAAAGTCTGGGCGTGTGATGCCTCTAGGTTTTGTTTTCTTTTTCAGTCTTACTTTGGCTATTCAGGGTCTTTGGTGGTTCCATACAAATTTTAGGAGAGTTCTAGGTACTCTTTCTGTTTCTTCATTATTGGTGTACAGAAATGTAACCAGTTTCTGTACATTGATTTTATATCCTGCAACTTTGCTGCATTCATGGACCAGTTCTAGCAGTTTTTTGGTGAAGTCGTTAGGGCTTTCCATGTGGAGTATCATGTCATCTTTGAAGAGTGAAAGTTTGACTTCTTTGCCAATTTGGATGCCTTTTATTTCATTTTGTTGTCTGATTGCTGAGGCTAGGATGTACAGCACATTGTTAAGCAGCAGCGGTGAGAGTGGACATCCCTGTCGTGTTCCTGATCTCAGGGGGAAAGCTCTCAGTTTTTCCCTATTGAGGATAGTATTAGCTGTGGGCTTTTCATATGTGGCTTTTATGATGTTAAGGTATGTTCCCTCTATGCCAACTTTCTTGAGGGTTTTTATTAAGAAAGGATGCTATATTTTGTCAAATGGTTTTTCTGCATCAATTGACAGGATCATATGATTCTTATCCTTTCTTCTATTAATGTGATGTATCACGTTAATTGATTTGCAAATATTGAACCAGCCCTGGAGCTCAGGAATGAATCCCACTTGATCATAGTGAATAATTCTTTTTAAAAAAATTTTAATGTTTTTTTATTTTTGAGAGAGAGAGATGGAGAGCACGAGCAGGGGAGGGGCACAGAGGGAGATACAGAATCCAAAGCAATCTCTGAGCTGTCAGCACAGAGTCCAATGTGGGGCTTGAACTCATGAATCACGACCAGAGCTGAAGTCGGACATTCAACTGACTGAGCCACCCAGACACCCTGTGAGTAATTCTTTAAATGTACTCTCGAATTCGATTTGCTAGTATCTATTGAGAATTTTTGCATCCATTTTCATTAGGGATATTGGCCTGTAATTTTCCTTTTAGTGGGATCTTTGGTTTTGGAATCAAGGTAATGCTGGCTTCATAGAATGGGTCTAGAAGCTTTCCTTTCATGTCTATTTTTTGGAACAGTTTGAGAAGAATAGGTATTAATGCTGATTTAAATGTCTGGTAGAATTCCCCTGAGAAGCCATCTGGCCCAGGACTCTTATTTCTTGGGAAATTTTTGGTAACCAATTCAATTTCTTCACTAGTTATAGGTCTGTTCAAATTTTCTATTTCTTCCCACTTTAGTTTTGGTAGGGCGTGGGTGTCTAGGAATTTGTCTATTTCTTCCAGATTGTCCAGTTTGTTGGCATACCATTTCTCATAGTAGTCTCTAGTAGTTATTTCTATTTCTGTGGTGTTGGTTGTGATCTCTCCTCTTTCATTCATGATTTTATCTATTTGGGTTCTCTCTCTTTTCTTCTTGAGAAATCTGTCTTGGATTTATCAATTTTGTTTCTTCTTTCAAAAAAATCAGCTCTTAGATTCATTGATCTGTTCTACTGGTTTTTTGTGGGGTCTTTTTTTTTTCTATATTGTTTATTTCTCCTCTGATCTTTATTATTTCTCTTCTTCTGTGGCTTTGGGCTTTCTTTGCTGCTGCCTCTCTAACTCCTTTAGGTGTAAGTTTAGGCTGTGTATGTGGGACCTTTCTTGCTTTGTGAGATAGCATTAATTACAATGTATTTTCCTCTTAGGACCTACCTTTGTGGACTCCCAAAGGGTTCGGATTATTGCGTTTTCATTTTCATTTGCTTCCATATATTTTTTAATTACCTCTTTAATTTCTTGTTTGACCTGTTCATCCTTTAGTAAGATGTTCTTTAACCTCTGTGTGTTTGGGGGCTTTCCAAATTTTTCCTTGTGATTGATTTCAAGTTTAATAGCATTGTGATCTGAAAATATGCATGGTATGATCTCAATCTTTTTATACTGTTCAGGGGTGTTTTGTGACCCAGTATGTGATCTATTTTGGAGAATGTTCCATGTGCACTCAAGAAAAATGTGTATTCTGCTGCTTTAGGATGAAAAGTTCTGAATATATCTGTTAAGTCCATTTGCTCCAATGTGTCATTCAGGGCCATTGTTTCCTTATGATTCTGCCTAGATGATCTGTCTACTGCTTAAGTGGAGAATTAAAGTCCCCTAGGGGCACCTGGATGGCTCAGTTGGTTAAGTGTCCAACTTTGGCTCAGGTCATGATCTCCCAGGTTATGAGTTTGAAGTCCTGCGTTGGACTCTGTGCTGACAGCTCAGAGCCTGGAGCCTGCTTCAGATTCTGTCTCCATTTCTCTCTGCCCTTCCTCTGCTCATGCTCCATCTCTCTCTCAAAATTAATCATTAAAATTTTTAAGAAAAATAAATTAATTAAAAAAGTCTTCTACAATTATGGTATTATTATCTATGCATCTGTTTATGTTTGTGATTAATTGGGTGTTTCATGTTGGGAACATAAAGAGTTACAATCGTTAGCCCTTCTTGATGGATGGACCCCTTAAGTATGATATAATGCCCTTCCTCATTTCATCTCTTGTTACGGTCTTTGTTTTAAAATCTAGTTTGTCTGCTATAAGTATGGCTACTTTGGCTTTCTTTTGACGTCCATTAGCATGATAGATGGTTCTCCATCCCCTTACTTTCAATCGGCCAGTGTCCTCAGGTCTAAAATGAGTCTCTTGTAGGCAGTATATAGATGGATCTTTGTTTTTTTTAATCCATTCTGATACCCTATGTCTTTTGATTGGGGCATTTAGTTCATTTATATTCAGAATGATTATTGAAAGATATGTATTTAGTGTCATTGTGTTATTTATATGTTTCATGTTTGCAGTGATGTCTCTGGTCCTTTGTAATCTTTGCTGCTTTCCACTCACAGGGTCCCCCTCAGGATCTCCTGCAGGCCTTGTTTAGTGCTCATTAACTCCTTTCGTTTTTGTTTGTCTGGGAAAGGCTTCATCTCTCCTTCTATTCTGAATGATAGCCTTGCTGGATAAAGGATTCTTGGCTGCATATTTTTCCTACTCAGCACATTGAATATTCCCTGACACTGCCTTCGGGCGTACCGAGTTGCAGTGGACAGGTCTGCTCTTATCCTTATGTATCTACCCTTTTAGGTTAAGTACCGTTTGTCCCTCGCTACTTTCAGAATTCTCTCCTTATCTTTGTATTTTGTCAGTTTCACTATGATACGTTGTGATATTGACCTGCTTTTTGTTGATTTTGAAGGGAGTTCTCTATGCCTCTTGGACTTGGATGCCTGTTTCCTTTGCCGGATTAGTGAAGTTCTCAGCTGTAATTTGTTTAAATAAATCTTCTACCTCTTTTTCTCACTGTTCTTCTTCTGGAATGCCTATGGTACAGATATTGTTTCATCACATAGAATCACTTAGCTATCTAATTCTCCCCTTGTGATCTAGTTATTTTTTCCCTCTTTTTCTCGGCTTCATTTTCTATAACTTTATCTTCTACTTCACCTATTCTCTCCTCTGCTTCTTCCATCCTTGCTGTCACTATATCTTGTTTATTTTGCATCTCATTTATAGCTTCCTAGTTCATCATGACTATTTCTTAGGTCTTTGAGCTCTGCAGCAATAGATTCTCTGCTGTCTTCTATGCTTTTTTCAAACCCGGCCATTAGTCTTATGACTGATTTTCTAAATTCTTGTTTCAGATATATTGTTTATATCTGTTTCCAATTTTAGTATATGTGCTGCCGAGGCAAGAACATGTTTATACCTGTTTTGAGCAAGGCTCTGCCTGCCATTTCTTCCTGAATTTCCTTTTGAGGAGAATTCTTCCATTTTGTCGTTTGGGCTAGGTTTCCCTCTTTTACATGTTTTAATAGCTTCTTAGGTGCCTTGCATCTGCGAGTACTATTTTTAAAAAGGGTCATACACTGTCCAGGGCGCGGCCCTTCGGGAAGTGCTCTTGGAGTCTGTTACGTACATTCTGTTGTTGCATTTTGGTGGCTCAGTCCCACTGGAGAGTCTTCTGCAAAGCTCCTCTTTGCTCATGGTCGTGGGGTGTTTGGACCTTTGACCAGGTGTGCTTTGATTTGTTCATTGAAGTAACCCTGGAAAAAAAGAGGAAAGGGTGGGGATCCTGATCCCATAGAGAGAGAAAAATAAAAGGGGAGAAAAGAAGACCAAGCAGAGAATTAAAAACAAAAACAAAAAACAAAACAAACAAACAAAAAAAAAAACTATAAGGCTTAATCCAAGGACAGATAAAGGAAAATAAAGAAGAAAAAAATGTAAAAACATGTAAAAAGAATAGAATAAAAATGCCTGATTAAACGAACAAAAAAGAAAAAAGAATAATATATATAAAATAAAAACTGACCCAAAACAAATCAGAAACTATAAGCCTGACTTCAAAAGAAAAAAAGAAGAAGAAGAAGAAGAAGAAGAAGGGGGTAGAAAGAAAAAGAAAAGAGAAGAACAGACAAGCCGACAGACAGACAGACAGACAGACAGACAGACAGCCTGATAACAAGAAGCGGTTATCTGTTGGTGCCTGGCCCTGGGGGCTGTGCGGGTCTGGAGGCAGGGCCATCTGATTGGGTCTGAGTCAGTCCAGTGCTGCTGGATGAGCAGGGAGGGGCGGGGTTTGGTGTGAGCCGTCCCGCCTCCACTCGGGGCCGCTGCGCTGCTCCCTGATGCCTCACCACGCCGGTGATGGGGAGAAACGGCGACACGCCAGTCTCTCCTCCCTTTACGGTGTCTCAAACCCCACTGTTCCGGCCACCCTCCCAGAGCAGCTCTGAGGACAGCTCTGAGGTCCTGCTCCACAGTCTCCTGTACCTCCCGTTGGGATTCTAACCCGATGTGTCACGGGGCCCTGCACTGGGAGGACCCTGTTCTGGGGTAGCACCACTCCACCTGCCGATCAAAGGCCTTTGCCTGGCGTCTGCAGGCTCTTCTGTCCTGTGGGGGGACTGCTCTCTCCTGGTGCCCCCCAGGCCGGCTTCCTCCCCCGCAGGTGCACTCACACGGTGGCTTCTGTCTGGAGAGAGTCGCGCACTCTGAAAACCTGGATCTTCAGCTCCTAAGGCTGTTTGCAAAGTAGAAACCGGCACTCTGTACTTCTTGTTCCCCACTCCGGGTCCCGAGAGGTCTTTCTCTTGTCCTAACACAAAACTATAGTCCACAGCTTCTTTCTCTCCCAGTTGTCTCGCCACAGAAGGGGCTCCCCCCCGCCCATGCCCACGCTGTTTTATGTCCCCCAATTCGCGGACATGCACCTCCGTCCACCAAGCTGTCTGCCTCCACCTGTGGAGATTTTTCTGTCACTCCCCAAATTGATTTCCCGGTTGTTCTAAATGATTCGACCTCAATACAAGCTGTATTTGAGGGAAGAGGGAAATCAGATCCACCTGCTTCTCCACCCTCTTAACTCCTCCTAACATTTCTCAAAAGGTATGCAAATGAGGAAGGGGCATAAGGAAACATGCACATCAGTAAGCATTCACTAAACAGAAATTGGAACCACAATGACACCTCACCTCCCGCGCGTTGAGAGCACTACTATGCAAACAACAGAAAACAGCAAGGGCTGATGGGATGTGGAGAAATTAGAACCCTGTGCACTGTTGGTGGGATCATTAAATAACAAAAATTCAGTCGACTGAACTTTAACGACCTCATTGGCTTTCTTAATCAATTCATGGATTGGGCAACATCCCACCTAGCAAGTAGAGGGGAGTGCCAAAGGGCTACAGGAAAGAAGTGGAAAAAAGGAAATTATTAGCAAAGAATCCATTGTTTTAGGCAAGGTTATCCTCCTAAAGGGAATGGAATAAGTCTATCGGTATACTTCTTAGTGACGACCAGGAAATTCCCATGTTGAAAGGGAAAGGCTAAGGGCTGAAACTGCAGTCAGGTTAGGTATTAAGCCTTGGTTTCCTGACTTGGGATCTTAACCTAAGTGGTGCCATTTTAAGCCTGTGGTTTTCTTTTTATCAGGATGTAAAATGGGGCAGCTGCTATGGAAAATCAAATGGAGAGGCCTTAAAATTTTCAAGATAGAACTACCACATGATCCAGTAATCCCACCTCTACGTCTGTATCCATAAGGACTGAAAATAGGATCTTAGAGCGAGAAAGCACACCCATGCTCACTGCCGCATTATTCACTATAGCCAAGAGACAAGATCAACCCAGTTGTCCACTGCTGGATGAGTAGATGGAGAAAATGTACGTTCATATGGTGGAATATTATTCAGGCTTTAAAAAGGAAATCCTTGACATACTACAACATGGATGGACCTTGAGGACATGACGCTAAGTGAAATAGGCCAGTGACAAAAAGACAAATACTTTCTGATTCCATTCATATGAGGTCTCTAAAGAAGTCAAACTAATAGAAACAAAGAATCGTGAGGGCGCCTGGCTGCCTCAGTGGGTAGAGCATCTGACTCTTGATCTTGGGGTTGTGATTCCCAGCCCCACCTTGGGCGCAGAAATTACTGAAAAAGAAAGAAAAACACAAAGAATGGTGGTTGCCAGAGGCTACAGGGAGGGGGAAACGGGGACTCGCTGTTCAATAGGCACAGAGTTTCAGTTCTGCAAGATGAAAAATTTCTAGAGGTCTATTGCACAATAATGTGAATACGGTTAACACAACTCAGCTGTACATTTAAAAATAGGTGAGATGGTAAATTTTGTGCTAGCGTTTTTACCACAGTTTTTTTTTTTTTAAGAATTATCTCTGTCTTTTTAAGTCTGTAATTAAGTGCTTTGGAATAGAAAATAAGAATTTAGAATTTTTCTGTGTTTATTTTTTATTTAAAAGATTTCAAACACAGCTTAGCAATTAAGCAAGTCTGGATGTCCATATTTTGGTAAACGTTTACATTATTATATCTCATTGGAGATCCTTTGTATTTTATTTCCTCCTGTCAATGGAATTAAAGAGTCAGGTTCAGGGGGCACCTGGGTGGCTCAGTCAATTAAGTGTCCGACACTTGATTGTGGGTCAGGTCATGATCCCACGTTCGTGGGATTGAGCTCTGCACCAGGGTCCAAGTTGACAGTGTGGAGCCTTCTTGGGATTCTCTCTCTCCTTCTCTGTCTGCCCCTCCCTATTCATGCTCTCTCTCTCAAAATAAATAAATAAACTTTAAAATAAATAAATAAAAATAAAGAGTCAGATTTGGGGAAACCATCTGAGTCATACACAAAGTGAGTCTAAACAGATTGAGAAGAAAAAACCTAGATATTCCAAGAAGAAAGGATAATCAATGAAAAAAAGGGTCATGATGTTAATAAAAAAAGAGATTGAGGGCAGACTTACAGTCACCACTTCATTTTCGGTTCCGGATACATTCTTTCCTCCTTTCTTTAAAGAGAGTCTGTTTTCTTCTCTGCTGTAATTTGAGCTGCCCAGAATTCAAGTATAGACCTATTGTATTATAAGATTTATGATATGCAAATCTCTTTTGAAAGCAAGGATTCAATTAGTCACGCAGGCTTTTGTTCATGTTAATGCAAAGTACTTCCCCATTCCTCTTAAATAGTGAAATAACAAGTATGCCGGTGCTTAGGCTAAGAAGAAGGGTAAGTAATTTGGATATAGGAATACAGTGGTTTTTAAGCATTTTGCCTGCGTATCCCCTAAAAGAAATTTGTAGGTCCATATACTGCCTCGACATTTTCAGTGGCATCTAAAATATTAAGATGAAATCGTTGCAAAGGATGCACTTTCCAGTAAGATGTAAAAATTAACCTTTAAAAACAAACTTGCTTTATCACTCTTATCAATACGTCCAGTGGAATCTAATGCAGAAGCAATTGACGTCCACCATCACCTACTCTGAAATTACAAAAACTCTTCTTCTTCAAAATTTTTAAAGTTTATTTATTTTTAAGAGAGACGGAGAGAGGACAGGGGAGGGGCTGGGAGACGGAGACAGAGAATCCCAAGCAGGCTCTGCACTGTAAGCACGGAGCCCAGTGCTGGCTTTGAACTCATGAACCATGAGATCACGACCTGAGCAGAAACGAAGAGTTGGACACTTAACCAGCTGAGCTACCCAAGCGCCCCCCAAAACTCTTCTTTATCAGTTCTGAAATCTTGCTCATTCCTTTTTCTCCCTGAATTCATAGTTCTCTTCCCCAGAGACATCTATCTTGTTTTCTGTAATGTTTCTTATTTTTTATTTTTGAGAGAGACAGCGTGAGCAAGAGAGAGAGGCAGAGGGAGAGAGAGAATATCAGGCAGGCTCCGTGCTGAGCGTGAACAAGGCGCTGGATCCCACGACCCTGGGATCATGACCTGAGTGGAAATCAGGAGTCAGACGCTCAGCTGAGCCACCCAGGGTCCCCAGAGCCAGTTATCTTAATGTAATATATTTTCTAATGCCCTATCATACATCTTTGCAACAAACAAGTATACAAATTGATATATTTCATTCCAAATTTTCTATGACCATAGTCTCTAACTGTTAAAAAAGAAAGATCTCACAACTGAAAAACCGGCTGATAACGTGCTTCACACCTAAGAGTGGACCACACGTCCACGGAGGGCACCTCTGGCTACAAAACGCTACAGTCCTTTGACCTGTATTCTTCTTATCATCAAATACTTCTAGTGCTCTGGAAATGTAAATGGATTCATAGTTTTTTGCCAAAGAAGTCAGTTTCCTGGCACAGGTATTACTTTCTAACATGAACGCTGCAAGGATGGGGGAAAGGGTCAGAAAAGTGAGTGGGCAAGAGAAGTTTAAAATTTTAAAAATCAAAAACAACATCACAAGTTTCTTCTAGATTGAATTACCATTGTAATTATTAGTAACATACACTTGGTCAAAACATAACTAGCTCAAAACCTTTGATAAATCATTTTAAAGCATCGAAAGTAAAATTTCAGGGGCGCCTAGATGGGTCAGTCAGTTGAACATCCAACTTGGTTTTGGCTCAGGTCCTGATCTCTAGATTTGTTAGTTTGAGCCCCGTGTTGGTCTCTTTGCTCACAATGCAGAGTCTGCTTGGGATTCTGTGTTTCTCCCTCTCTCTCTGCTCCTCCCCGACTTGTACTCTCTCTCGCTCTTGCTCTTGCTCTCGTTCTCTCAAAATAAATCAATCAACTTTTTAAAAAGGTAAAATCTCAGGGGTGCCTGGCTTGATAAGAGTATGCTACACTTGGTCAGAGTCATGGGTTTGAGCCCCATGTTGGGTGTAGAGATTACTTAAAAAATAAACAAATAGGGGCAGCTGGGTGGCTCAGTTGATGAAGCATCCAATTCTTGATTTTAGCTCAAGTCATGATCTCATGGTTCATGAGTTTAAGCCCCACGTTGGGCTCTGGGCTGACAGCAAGGAGCCTGCTTGGGATTCTCTCTCTCTCAAAATAAAGAAATAAAAATTAAATAAGTTAATGATAAATAATAGATCATGCATCAATTGATGATTAGGATTCACTTATAATATTACTAAGTCCTATTAAAGACACAGGAAAGCATTTAAAAAAAAAGAAAGAAAGAAAGAAAGAAAGAAAGAAAGAAAGAAAGAAAGAAAGAAAGAAAGAAAGAAAGAAGGGCGCCTGGGAGGCTCAGTCAGTTAAGTGTCAACTCTTGGTTTCAGCTCAGGTCACGATCTCACGGTTCCCTGGGATGGATCCCTGACTGACAGCATGGAACCCACTTGGGATTCTCTCTCCCTCTTTCTCTGCCCCTCCCCTTCTCTCAAAATATATAAATAAACTTTTAAAAAATGAAATAAATTTCATTAGAAATCATCTCTTGCGGGGCACCTGGGTGGCTCAGTCGGTTGGGTGTCTGCCTTCAGCTCAGGTCATGAGCTCCTGGTTCATGAGTTTGAGCCTGGAGTCAGGCTCTGTGCTGACAGCTCAGAGCCTGGACCCTGCTTCAGATTCTGTGTCTCCTCTCTCTGCCTCTCTCTCTGTGTCTCTGTCTCTGTTTCTGTCTCAAAAATGAATAAACTTTTAAAAAATTAAATTAAATTAAATATATTTTTAAAGTCTCTGACTCTTGATTTTGCTTACAGTTCATGGGATCGAGCCCCACGCTGGGCTCTGTGCTGACAGTGGGGAGCCTTCTTGGAATTCTCTCTCTCTCTCTCTCTCTCTCTCTCTGCCCCCACCCTCAGAGTAAAATGAACATTATTTAAAAAAAAAAAAAAGAAAGAAAGAAATGTATCTCTTGAGGAAATGGATGAAACCTCTTGCTTGCAATAGCGTAGGTACGCGTGAGTATACGTTACTTCTCACCTGATAGAGACATCACTGATCTCGTTTTCGGTATTAGGGTGTAAACTACTATGAGGAGTTTGGCTGCACTGCCCCTTGAGTCTTCGAATTCCTTCTGAGCTATAGGTCAGAAGCACTTAGTGAACTTTCATCAAAAAATTATCTCAGTTCATTGGCTGGTTCAGTTGGAAGATCATGCAACTCTTGATCTCAGGGCTGTGAGTCTGAGCCTCAGGCTGGGTGTAGAGATTACTTAAATTAAAAAAAAAAAATTATTTCCACTCAGATCGTTAAGCATCAACAGCTGCTACCACCACAAAAGAAAAGTCACTACCCAACATTATGCACGTCACAATAGAGGGACACGTCATCATCTTCGGGGTAGACGTGCACATCCATCCTAATCTGACCAAACCTTAGATCTGATCACCAACTTCCAGGAAACCCGAAGCACAAAGGAACATGCTCTGTGACAGTGTGTGGATGCAAAACCCAGATGGCGAGCAAGTGAACTGGTTTCATTAATAACTCAAGTGCAAGGAAAAAGAGAGTTCATCTATTTTCCATTTTGGTTTAAATAAGCAAATCTCAGAGAAGGAGTAAAATGGAGAAACAGAGAGATTGTGACATACATGAGACACAAAACACTTTAGCACTAGCTGTATTTTTATAATATGAGATACTAACTTATTTGGGGTAAGATAGGACATCATGGTTCCTTGTATTTTGAAGACATAACCACACTAACAGGAGTTTGCTCCGTGATGAGTTCCAAGTAGAGACTACACCAGGCGGAGCTGTCCCGCAAAGGACACTTTGTCTGCAGGAAATAAGATCACTGAGAATAATTTCCAAAGCTGTGACACCTCAGACAGGGCGAATGGGTTCCTTTTCTTTAGGGTTAGGATGAATATTCCACAAAGTATTTTCACCGTTTGTAGGGGTGGGCGTAAGTTCATTCATGCATCTTAGGAAATATACATTCTGCTCTGTTATGAGGTTTGTGCTCCTGCTCAGGTAGAGATTTCAACATTATAATGAAGCCCAGGTAACTGTCAGACGAGAGGAAGGGGCTGCGGGCCCGCTCCGAGAGCGAGGGAGAAACCAGACTGGGTCTCGGGCTCTCGGTCTTGGGTAAGGATCGCGGGGCCTTGCTTCCTTTTGGAACTGCATTGGTCTCTTATCTGGTTAGACTATTTTCCAGGCTTGGTAGAGACTCTGGGTTTTACATTCTCTTCGATCCCTTAAAATCCTTAACTACTGAAGTGTTTGCATTTCTTGGTCCTTCCGACACCTCCTAGAAAGTTCCGCAGGACATAGAACTTGGTTGGACAAGTAGGCACAGGTCACGTGGAGAGAAGGGGAAACAGGCGGGGGCCTAAAATGACTTCTCTGGTGTCACTAAAGCCACGTCTCACCTTTTTTTCCTGGGGGCTCCTAACTTTTTGCTTACAATGACACACGATGAAATGTTTACAGGTGGCGCAATAGCAAAATGTTTGTAGATGACAGAATATGATATCTGGAATCGACTCCAAAGTGACCCTGGGTCAGTGAGAGGGGCCGCAGAAATGTGGGACGATGGAGTTGGGGGAATGCGTCCGTCGGAAACGCGAAGTTTATTCCCTCACCTGTTGAAGTGCCGCCAAAGACACCCTGCCGCGGTTGTGTCTGGGGGAGAGCCCGCAGCGAACCCCCCCTGGAGCAGCCTGCATCCAGGGTCTTGGCCACGTCGGGGTTGCCTCCCCTCAGAACGCCTCTGGGGGGCCAATTCAGCCACAGCACCCCTCTTCCTTCCTCTCCCCTGCACAGCTGATCCTGCCGACACTCCCAATAAACTTCCTGCAAGGTAGCCTTCATCTCAGAGCCTGCTTTCCAGAGACCCCATTCTGCAACCAGATGAAAGAAGATGGGCCATGGGTGGATGATTCTTGAAGCTGGGTGTGGTGGGCAGAATTCAGAGATGGTGTCCAACACCCCCACGCCTGATGTAAGCAGATTGTACAATCCCTAGGGTTGTGAAGACAACTGATTTTACTCTCATGATTAGGTTATATTATATAGCACGGCTGACTTGAGAGGAGATTACCCTGGTGGGCCTCACCTAATCACACGAGCCCTTTAAAAGGAGAGTTTTGGGAGTACCTGGGTGGCTCAGTTGGTTAAGTGTCTGACTTCAGCTCAAGTCCTGATCTTGAGATCTGTGAGTTCGAGCCCCACGTCGGGCTCTGTGCTGATAGCTCAGAGCCTGGAGCCTGCTTTGGATTCTGTGTCTCCCTCTTTCTCTGCCCCTCCCCTGCTTGCACTCAGTCTGTCTCTGTCTCTCAAAAATAGATAAACGTTAAAAAATTTTTTTTTAATAAATAAAAGTGAAGAGTTTTCTCTGGCTCATCTCAGAAGAGGAAGTCAGAAATTTGAAGCATGAGGATTCCACACACTGTGTGCTGGGAGGCTTGAAGATGGAGGGAGCCATAGGCAAAAGATTCAGGTGACTGAGTAGCCACTTGCTGATGGAAAATAGCATGAAATTTCAGGTCCAATAACATCAAGGAACTGAATTTTGCCAATAAGAACAAGCTTCAGGGAGGATCTATCCCCCCAGAGCCTCCAGATGAGAACGCCGTCCAGCAACCTTATGGCATGCTGGGCGGAGAAGCTGGCCATGTCTCTGTGGTGTGGTCGACAAATCTGTAGGCTTAGAAGCTGGAAGAATCTATCTTAAATGATCAATTATTTATGTGGTTCTCATACATATTTACCCTGACCAGGAAGGATTCATTTGATTGCATTAAAATCATAACTGGTTGGAAAGTCGTAAATGAGGTTATTGGTTTTTTTTTTAATAAAAGAATTGGAGGGGCACCTGGGTGGCTCAGTGGGTTGAGCACCCAACTTCATCTCAGGTCATGATCTTGTGGTTCATGAGTTCTAGGTCATGATCCTGCGGTTTGTGATTTCTAGCCCCAAATCAACATAGCCCACTTCGGATCCTCTGTCCCCCTCTTTCTCTGCCCCTCCCCCATCACACTCTCCCTTTCTCTCAAAAATAAACAGTTTTTAAAAATTAAAGAGAAGAATTGGAAATGAAGCATCTGTCTTGTGGGTTCATATCCCTCTATACCGGGATCGTGCCCTACACTGTCCTGTAACGGGCCCGGCACCAGCTGTGACTGGTACGCACTTCCTGTGATGCACAGCTTCGGTATGATAATCATCAAGAATACGTGAACTGAAGCCTGGGCCTTCCCAGTTCTGTTGCCATTTGTCATTTCAGGGAAAGGAAGTTGAAAAAAAAAAGAAGAAGGCTGAGTGCATTCATTCATCCTAGGCACCCCCTGTCCTGTGCATTTGTGTTCCACTCTGGGCAGACCTTTTCCTTACCAAGTTCAAGCATCATGGACTTAGACTGATTACAAATGTTGGATTTGTAACACTGGCACGCTGTTCCTTTGGTTTTAAACAACTACTTTGGAGAAGTACAAATTTCTCTGACTCTTCATTGGTCTATTGGTGGCCCTTAAAGCCCATTACCCACTTCCTCAAATGTATAATGTCTGTGTTCTCTAAAATTCCCCCTTGACTAAGCATGCGGTATCTAGTTAAACTTCCTCTAATGCAGTGACACTTAGTTTATCAAGAGTGGAACTTAAAAAACAAAAACTGAACTGCCATAAGAAAAATTCAATAGTATATGGAGCTCGCCATCCTGGAGCGAAGGGGAATGAGTAATTGAGGATTGGCATCAAACACATCCTTCTGATGTGGCACAGTGCTTGCAGTTAGGCGCTAAACCGTGCTTCAAAGGGATAGAGCCTTCAGATTCCAGCCCCACCCCTGCCGGCTGTGGGCACTTGGGCCAACAACTTACCCTCTCTGAGCCTAAAATCCAAGAAGTGCTCCGTTAGTATAAGCTCGCATTAATTTCACCATCGTTATCATACATCATATCTTTTCTGCTTAAATTTTTTTTTAAATGTTTGTTTATTTTTGAGAGAGAAAGAGAGAAAGACAGAGCTCGAGCAGGGGAGGGGCAGAGAGAGAGGGAGACAGAGAATCAAAGCAGGCTTCCAGCTCCACACTGTCAGCACAGAGCCCGACGCGGGGCTCGAAATCATGAACTGCGAGATCATGACCTGAGCAGAAGCCGGATGCTCAACCTACTGAGCCTCCCAGGTGCCCCCAGACATCATATCTTAATAAACATAAAATTGGCATGCTCATACCAGCGTCACAGAGATGTTACTGAAATAAGCACTGATGGATGTATAGTTTCTAGGACAATTTATAGGAGCAGAGTTATCTAGAAGATTCTAGAATTATGTGATTTAGACACATTATCTTTAAAAAACAAGAGGTCTTGTGCTATGAAATGAGAGATGCTGATGCTGATTGGACACATCAACTTTTCCCTCCTTCCCACCTTTGGCCCTCCTCACCACAACTAATGCAACTCCTTTCTTCCAGGTGGTGAGGCCAAAACCCTCTTGCCTCCTCCCTCTCTCTCGTCTCACATTCTACCCGTCAGGTGATCGTGTTCATACTATCTTCAAAATATCTTGAATCGAACCACCTTCACCACTTCCCCAGTGACCACCCTGCTCCAGACCAAGAGCATCTCCTCATGGACAGTTACAATCACTTCCCAGCAGCTCCTCTTTCTTCCTTTAGCCTTCGTGTCTCCTCGGTCACTTTATGTGGCCCTTCAGCAATGTAAGCCAGATCATGCTACTCTTTGATCCCAAACTCTGCCGTGGCTCCCATCTCAAAGTGAAGTCTCAAATCGTTCCAATGGTCTATGAGGCACCTCGTCATCTCTCTGACTTCATCTCCCCCTCCTTCCCACCTCTCTGGCCACACTGGTTTTCTTGTTCTTCCTCAGGAATGCTAGGCTTGCCGCAGGGCCTTTGTACTTGCTAACCGGTCTGCCTGGAATGCACTTCTTCCATGCTTATCCCTGAGACTCACATATTCACTTCCTTCAGGTTTTTACTCAAGTGTTATTTTCTCAGGGACACCTGTCCTGCTTATTCTGTCTTACCCATCTCCCATGTCCACACACTTTTATTAACCCTGTCCCTGATTTATTTTTCTCTTTAGAAAAAATATCTTTTAGGGACGCCTGTGTGGCTCAGTCAGTTAGGCATCCAATTTCGGTTCAAGTCATGATCTCATGGTTCATGAGTTCAAGCTCTGTATCAGGCTCTGTGGTGACAGCTCAAAGCCTAGAATCTGCTTTGGAATTTGTGTCTCCCTCTCTCTCTACCCTTCCCCTATTCATTCTCTCTCTCTCTCTCTCTCTCTCTCTAATTCTCTCTTCCTTTTCTTGTATATTTTCTGCCTTCCCTACTAGAATGTAAGTTTCAGGATGGGCAGGAATTTTGTTTTATTTTCTTTTAATCTTTTCTGGTCACTGCAATTTCCTTAGTGCTTAGAAATTACCTGGCACATAATAGGTGCTCAGTAACAATTTATAGTTAAATGAATGAAGAGCCAAATGAATGATGTATTCACCAAAACTATGAAGTGTTAAGAAAAGCTAAAAGTAGCAAGTTTGTTTGTTGCCTTAGCATGACTTTACTTGGAACAACTGTTGGAGAAGATGCATCAGGTTGGGAAAGCTAACTCTTCTTTGCAGAGATTTTGGTTTACTGCACGCCTCTAAAAACTTGAGCACACGTAGGCAGCCATGGCCGCTGTCATGTCAGACATCATCACGTTGATAAGAATGTTAACTTAAACCTTAATGATCTCACATTATTAAAAATTAAAATTTGACTTTCCAATCTAGATGCTGTGGACTGAAAGATTGTGTCGTCCACCTCCAAATTTGTATGTTGAGATCCTCCTGCCCATGTAGGGCTTTGGGGAGGTAATAAAAGGGTTAGATGAGGTCGCAAGGGTGGTGGTGTCATAAGTGGGATTGATGACCCTGTAAGAGTCATCAGAGAGTTTGCTTCTCTTTGCTTTCCTCCATGTGTAGACACAAGAAGGTGAAGAGAGCTCTCACCAGAGTTCAACCACCCTCACACCCTGATCTTGGACTTTCAGCCTCCAGAACCATGAGAAATATATTTTGTCGTCTTTTTTTTTAATGTTTATTTTATTTTTGAGAGAGAGACAGAGACAGAGTGCGAGCAGGGAGGGACAGAGAGAGAGGGAGACACAAAATCTGAAGCAGGTTCCAGGCTCCCAGATGTCAGTGCAGAGCCCAATGTGGGGCTCAAACACACGAACTGTGTGATCATGGCCTGAGCGGAAGTCAGACACTCAACTGACTGAGCTACACACACACTCCAGGAGAAACATATTTCTGTTGTTTATAAGCCACACTGTCTATGATATTTTTGCTATATCAGCCCAAACTGACTAAGACATTGGGTAAAACTTTTATTTTTTCCAAATGAATGTCTCTAGAGGAAAAATAAATTAAAGAAGTTTAAAAAAGGCCAGCCAATTAGACTCACTTCCCATCTGAATTGTGTTTCTCCTCTCCCCTCTAAAAATTTAGATGTTGAAGTCTTAACCTCCAATATCTCAAAATGTGACTGTATTTGAAGACAGATCCCTTACAGAGGTAATGAAGGTAAAATGAGGTCATTAGGGGGAGCCCTAATCGGTGTCTTTATGAGAAGAGGACATTAGGACACATTTTAAAAATATCTTTGTTACGGTGCCTTCGTGGCTCAGTCGGTTAAGCATCTGACTTCAGCTCAGGTCATGATCTCAAAGCTGCGGGGTCTATCCCCGCATCAGGCTCTGTGCTGACAGCTCAGAGCCTGGAGCCTGCTTCAGATTCTGTGTCTCCCTCTCTCTCTGCCTTCTCCAGTTCATGCTCTGTCTCTCTCTCAAAAATAAATAAACATTTTTAAAAATTAGAAATAAAAATAAATAAATAAATATCTTTACTGAAACATCTAGAATAATGTTTGGCCAAATATCTAGGTACTATGCCTAGCAAGTGGGCACATAAAATTAACCATCACATGATGCTTAATAAATTATTGAATAGTTGATCAATGTGTTCAAATAAGAGTTCAGTTGGCTAGGTTAACCTATTACCGCTGAAAGAAAAAAAAAACACACTACTTTAAAAATACTTTCAAGTTCCAGATTTCTTTGTTTTTTAAACAGACATTCATATTTTCTCTAATGCTGATTGTACTTAAGGCGTTTTTAAGAGTTACATGAAAACTGGCAAACGTTCTGGATTGTTATTATGGTTGCACAACTCTGTAAAATTACTAAAAATTATTGAATTTTACACTTAAGATGGGTGTTTGGTGGTATATAAATTATACTTAATGAAGCTATGTTTTAAAAATAAATTGGGCAATAAATGAGGTATCATATACAAAAACATTTCATGTTTCATGAAAAATATTCAAATCTAGAGAATTACAGAACTGAAACAAAACCAGGCTTCACAGTGTTTCATCATAAGTAGGATAAAGTTTGGAGACACTTGGAAAATAGTACTGGGAAATGTTTGGATACGCCAGACAATACTTAGTACTATGGACAAAATCCTAACAGGCACAGAAAATAATCTTTTTTAAAAAAAAGCAAAAAAAAAAAAAAAACCCACAAAAAACCAGCTTTTGGCTACCTGACTGGCTCAGTCAGTGGCATGTGCAACTTTTGGTCTCGGAGTTGTGAGTTCAAGCCCCACATTAGTTGTAGAGATAACATAAACAGAAAAATTTTTTTAATTCTTTAAAAAAAAACTATTTCTATTTTAAAAAGATAACAGGTTTTTTTCTTATAAATTTGGATGACCCTGAAAATGCTGACAGCTTTTGGAAGGAAGGTGCTAAAAATGTACTCTTTAGATTTAGCCATGAAGTCACTCGGCCCTTGGAAGGGATGGGATCTCCCTTCATACACAGAAGGACTCCCGCACATCAGCCTGCGCTTTCCTGATCCGCTTCCTGCCTTCCTGGCACTGCCAAACTTGTCCACTTCTCCAACCTTCCCAATGTTTTGTATTGTTTTTGAGATAAGAGGGATCTTCTTGTTCCCATTCTGTTGAGTTTCCCACCTTCCAGCCGTGACTACACACTGCAGTCTTTTGACAGGTGGGACATGAGGCTCAATAGGCTAAGGCCATGGCTTGCTCAGCTGCCTTTCAGAAAGGCTCTGGACCTTGTGAGGACCTGGTAACACCCACTGATTCCCACAAAGCCCTGGGACCCAACTGTATAGAACCCTACCCTCAGATGGCAGCCTCTGGAACCAAACTGGAGGAAGAGAAAGCACTGCCCCTTTCAGAAATGCTCTGTGAACACAATGGTCTGGCTAGGAGTGACAGAGACAGTGACAGATTCTGAGCACTAAGAACATGCCCCTTCTGACCTTCACTTGGGCCAACCTCTATCAATAACCTGCCCCTACCAGTGCCTTGGAGGCATGCAGCACAGTCTCACAGACTGTGAGATCCTCTCTCTAAGGCCTGGCCAACAACAGGTGTGGGAAGTCAGCCTCAGTGTGAGGAGCTCAGATAAGGGAAATGACTTGAAGGGAGGGGACACATCACACAGTACAGCTACATATAGCAGATGCAACTCTGATGATATGCATGCACCCTCCTTTTCTGCCTTTCATCCTGTCTGCCCTTCTTTCCCCATCCAGATGCTCTTGAAGGCATGGCTAGGGAAAAGAAACCCTTGGAAAGCCCTGGCCTCTCAGTAACAGAAGTCAAAAGAACATCTGGATGGTTGAGATTTCAGATTTGCTATAAAGGTAACACAATGGACACACACACAGATACACACAAACATGAGAGGAGGTGGGCCATTCCAGAGATGCTGGTATATGGGAAATGACTCATTTTTGTATATTTATCAGTTATCCAGCCACTTTACCAAGGTAGCTGATACTAGTAAAACTTGTAGCTGAGTGTCTTGAGAACAGCAGCTCTCAAAGCAGGGTCCTAGAAACCCTTTCATGGAGTCTTCAAGGTCAAAACTATTTCCATAATAATACCAAAAAGTTACTTGCCTTTTTCACTCTTATTCACTCACAAGTGTATGGTGGGATTTTCAAGCAACTGCATTGTGTCATATTGCACCTGCTGAGTGCAGAGCCTGCTTGTGTAGACCAGAGGTTAAAGGGATTTATATGGTTGCAAAAGAAAAACATTTTTCTCACCAAATGGTTTTTTTGTTTGAGAAAACACAGTATTTTTTCTTTAAAAAATTTTTTTTACTGTTTATTTATTTTTAAGAGATAGATACAGAGAGACAGCATGAGCAGTGGAGGGGCAGAGAGAAAGGGAGACACAGAATCAGAAGCAAGCTCCAAGGTCTGAGTCAGTAGTACAGAGCCCTACATGGGGCTCAAACTCATGAGCTTTCAAGCTGTGAGATCGTGACCTGAACTGAAGTCAGCTACTTAACTACCTGAGCCACCCAGGCACCCAAGTGTAATGTTTTTCATTTAAAAAGTTGCATGGGCATGTAACCAGTTTGTCACTTTTGAACTAATAAGCAAATATTTTAAATATTTTTCTCAGTCTTAATTTCTAGTATGATAAATATTTCTATCTCTATCTATATATAACTCATATGGACAAAAATTCTTTGGGGTCCTCAATAAATTTTAAGGGTTTATTAAAGGGTTCCTGAGACCAAAAGGCTTGAGAACTGCTATTCTAGAAAAACTAATATACTATACAAATAGTGATGGTTTTGTATTCTTATTTCTGATAATAACTTTCTTTAATTTCTTATCTTATTAGTCGGAACTTTTAGAGCCATGAGAGAACAGGGAACTAATTTAGTTCCTGGCTGAAATGGAAAGACTTCTAATGTTTCCCAAAGCCTGCTCCCATTTCCCAAGCTGTGTCTTATTTTAGGAAATGGTGACGGGTGTTCTAAAACAGTGACGGTTCGTGATGCCCTACTCTGGGGTTTCAGAGTTCTTTCGAGAATAAGATTTTTCTTTTGGTACTTAAAAAAAAAAAGAGCCTCTTGTTGCTACTGACTGTGTGATTCTAAGCTCGTCTTTTTACCTCCCCGAACCTCAGTATTCCTCACCTGTAAATGGGTCTGTAGGACTGAGTCAATGCTTCAAAACTGTAATCTGTTGATGCTAAAATCACCAGTGAAATTTGTGGGGGAAGGCTTTCTTCATAGAAGAATTCTGCCAATAAAGGCAAAATTAATGAAAGAATCATAAAATTAGCATTTTGCAACTCCCACCAGAATAACTGATTCAGGAAAGTTCACCAATGGATGTTAAAGTCATGCGTGGAAAGTTGGGGGACAGAACAGGTGCACAGTGACAACATACGACTTCATTGGTCGCTTAACAACTGAAGTGGGGAACATGGACCTGACCATGGTCAAGTCCAGCTGTCACCAGCTTAAATGAGTGGCCATGAAATGTGAGACACCCAACATTGTAGAAGCAGTGATGTAAAACTATGACATATTCTTATCAAGGGGCGCCTGGGTGACTCCATCGGGTGAGCCTCCGACTCTTGGGCTCATCTCAGGTCTTGATCTCAAGATCATGAGTTCAAGTCCCTCATTGGGCTCCTGCTGAGGGTGAAACCTACTTAAAAAAATATTTTTTGAAGTATTACCTGAACCTAAATAAGCCTTGAACCAAGGGGCAGATCCATGTCTTCTGTGACATAAACCTGAAATAACGCAGGGACGCGTTCTTTAAGAAAAAGAATACAAAGTTGATTTAAAAGTGAATACATGTGGAATGAGAGAATTCAGTCACAAACTACAAATTCCGAAAAGGGGCAAACAGGGGTGCCTGGGTGGCTCAGTCAGTTGAGCATCCGGCTTCAGCTCAGGTCATGATCTCACAGTTCATGGGTTCAAGGTATGCTGACAGCTAGCTCAGAGCCTGGAGCCTGCTTTGGATTCTGTCTCCCTCTCTCTCTGACCCTCCCCTGCTCACGCTGGCTCTCTGTCTCTCAAAAATAAATAAAAAACATTTAAAGGGGAGAGGGGGCAAACATCCTGGATATCACAAAATCCAGGAAATCCACAAAAGATGTGTATTAATTAACTGCCCTCCACATCTTTATACCACTCTCCCCTCCGGTTTTGTCTGGATCCTCTAAGATCTATTGTGTATTATCATTTTCCGTAGAAGAGGGGCCATCACCCTGGCTGCAGGGTGAAGGGCACTGGGGGGAGGATCCCGTCACACACACCACCCCCTCCCCAATTGACCCAGAGTCCCTGGGGACAAGCCTGGGTATTGCTAGTCTTAAAGCACATGCAGGTGTTTCTAAAGTACAGCCCGGACCTGAACCCTGGGCTGGGCTGTGGGTAGGCCTCCTCCGCCCCCAGCTGTGACTCGCCCCACCTCACATGACAGGATGACAAACAGAACCTCGCCAAAAGACAGGAAACCAGAACCCTGGGGCAGCAACCGGCATGTGACCCGCAATACCCACATTTGGACAGAAGCGACTAAGGGCTCTGAGAACACCTAGGCCGTGTGGTCCTCCTCTGGCTCCGTCTGCCTGGTTTATCCCTCCTCCCCCTCCCCCTGCCTCAGAGACTTCGCCACCACGTTGCTGGTCTGGAAGCATAAAGAAAGCTGATGGAGAACGGGCTCACAGGGATGGATTCAACAGCTTGACCCTCACGGACACCCTGGTGGACCGGACGACCCCGAAAGTGATAGTATGTGCCCGTTAGTAGCCGCTCCCCGTTTCCTGCCTTCTGACCTCTGGCATCTGTTCTCTGTTCTCTGTCTGTGGGTTTCCCTATTCTGGAAATTTCACAGACAGAGAATCATTCGATGTGTTGAACTGCTGTGACTGATTTCTTTCATTTAGCGCAGGGTTTTCAAGGCCCATCCGTGTTGCAGCAAGTATTTGCACTTTTTTTTTAAACTGCTAAATAATTTCTGCTAAGTGGCTGTATCACGGTTTGCTTATCTATTCATAAGTTGTTGGACATTTGGGTTGTTTCTAGTCTGGGGCGATTAGAACCAGAGCTTTAGCTGCCCACTTCCGATGCCCATGCACCACTTCCTGAAGACGCCCCATATTTCACTGGTGGCCAAGTCCCTCACAGGAGACCGCTCCTCCCAGATGACTTAGGCTCTGGGCCCACAGTTCAGATGCCCTTGGTCCTAAGCCCTCAGACACCCAGCCCTTTGGCTGAATCTGCTGGGAGGAGTCCCTATAGTTCTTTCTTCCACCAGCCTCAGTCAAGCTCCCCCTCCCCCAATCCGTCCAGATGCACTCCAGTAACCCTGAACTTCAGAGCAGAGGAGTAGAGCATCCCTGTCACTCTTTCTAGAAGTCTCCTTTGCTTCTCTGTAAATTAATCAGTCTGTTTGCATTGCCAGGTTGAGGCATCTAAGCCCCAGGGCCCTGTCCAGACAAAAGGGTGTGCCAAGCTGCACCCCTGCCATCGACTTAATCCTAGGAAAAATGCTTTGCATCTACACAAGTTTTAAGGTTTATTTATTTGTTTTTGAGAGAGAGAGAGAGAGAGAGAGAGAGAGAGAGAGAGAGAGAGAGAGAATCCCAAGCAGGCTCCACACTGTCAGCACAGAGCCCAGTGTGGGGCGTGATCTAAGAACAGTGAGATCGCGACCTTAGCTTAGATCAAGAGTCAGATGCTTAACCAACCGAGCCACCCCGGCGCCCCGTATCTAGGAGCCACCCATGGTTAGCCCCAACCTCCAAATGGACCCTCAAAGGAAATTCCAGTTTCTACTCCAAAGGGAGAAATTGCTTACAGCTCCTGGTCAAGAGGCAATGCACCTCCTTCACCAGTCTGAATAGCCAGCCTCCTCCCCGGGCACACAGGAGCCGTGTGACAAGTCTCTGTCACCTGCAGCATGGCTCAGAGGGAAGACCATCTCCAGCTCAGAGAGTGTGAGAGTGTCCCCCAAGGCTGGGCAGGCCTTCACTTCTGCATGATTTTTTTTTAAGTTTATTTTTTAGTAATCTCTACCCCCAACGTGGGGCTTGCACTCATGACCTTGAGATTAAGAGTCACATGCTCGGGGACACCTGGGTGGCTCAGTCAGTTAAGTACCTGAATCTTGATTTCGGTTCAGGTCATGATCTCACAGTTTATGAGTTCAAATCCCAGGGTGGGCTCTGCGCTGACAGTGTGGAGCTTGCTTGGGATTCTTTGTCTCTCTCCCTCTGCCTCTCTCTTCCTCTCAAAATAAATTAATAAACTAAAAAAAAAAAAAAAACAAAATGAGAGAGAGTCATCTGCTCCACTGAGTGAGCCACTCAGGCACCCCCTGCGTGCCTCCTTTAATCAGAGCCCCAGATGTGGCAAGCGGCCTATCCCCGTTTCTCTGGGACTTCCCCACTTTCAGCACCAGAAGTCCCCTCTCTGAGTGGGTGGATTTAAGCTTAGGAACCCCCCGGGCTTATACCAATGGGCTAACAAGGCATAGACAAATAAAAAGCCATAGGATGCTCACACCCGAGTTTGGGTAAACATGATTGGCACCCCGAGAATAAGGGGGTGCTGAACCCCACAGATAGAGCGGGACGGGCAAAGGCCCAGGATAGGAATGGGCGCAAAGGCTCCCAATGCAAAGGTGTAGGAGGTAAGCAAGGTTAGGCACGCAGGGCAAAAGTGCCCCCAACTTAGTGCTACAGCAGAGAAGCTGCTTTCACAGGGGAATAGGCCCAAGTTAGGCAAAACAAGTTGGACTATAGACCCCTGGGCTGCAGGCGAAGCAGCCCAGAGCCCAGATCGTTAACAAAAGAAAAGGAGTCTTGTTAACCCTGGGGTTATTTCGGCTATCTGTCTTCTCCTCTAGGTTAGCTAAGACAGACAGACACGCGCCTCCTGTCTGCCCCTAACAACCACCTGCCGGTCTGCCGGGTACCTGGATTGTTTTATAATGACCCAAACCGCAAACACTGTCTGTCTTCAACAACCCCCCTTTCCCTCATGCCCAGAAGTTGATGTTCACAGTTTCTTTGTCTCTTTGTGCACATCCATCACGTTTGTAAACTTTCTGATCTTAATATGGGGCAAGGACCCTCATTCGGGGGGGCTCTTGTCTTTTCCAGGACATTAGCCATCTCTCTCTCTCCTATTTTTTAATCCTGCGTCCACTCTCTTGCTAAGACAAGAGAGAACTTCAGACCCGGAGTCTACGACATCTGAGGAAATGCCTTGGTCCCTGGCAAACAAAGACAGTGGGTCACCCCACAGAGCATGGTATGTTTTAGCCACAACATTGGCTAATGACAGAGACAGGTGACAGGAAATCAACCGTAGGAGTTGTGCCTGGCCCGGTAACCTGCCCAGTAAGTATTGAAGACTTGTCCTCCGTTGCAAGGATACTGAGTAACAAATCCTTACAGAGAGGGTTACAGAATCCAGCAAGCGGCAGGTTCTGACATCACTTTTGGCTTTCTTAATTATTACCGAGACAGATACAGTTTGGTGGCATTGAGTATACTTATGGTGTTGTGCAGCCACCACCTGTGTCTAATTCCAAAATATTTTTATCACCCCAAAAGGAAAAACCTGTACTCATTAAGTAGTTACTGCCCACTGCCCACCTCCCAGAGTCTGGTAACCACCAACCTGCTCTCTCTCTCCAGGGTCTGTCTCCACGGATGAGCCTATTCTGGATATAAATGGCATCAGGCAATATGTGACCTTTTGTGCCTGGCTTCTTCCACTTAGCATGTTTTCAAGGTTCATCCACATGGTAGCGTGTGTCAGCGCTGCGTTCTTCTTTGGGGGTCGTAGAGTCACAGCATGGTCATGACATTGACTGAAGGTTGGAGCTGAGCTCAGACTGGCCCCGAACCCCTCCAGGAAACAAGACAGACTTCAGCAAATGCTTGTACTGGCTATTCTTTTTTTTAATGTTTATTTATTTATCTTGAGAGACAGAGTACCTGAGCTCAGGAGGGGCAGAGAAAGAGGGAGAGAGAGAATCCTAAGCAGGCTCTGTGATGTCACTGCAGAGCCCCACGCAGGGTTTAATCTCTCTGTGAGATCACGACCTGAGCCAAAATCAAGAGTTGGACACTCAGGGGGCGCCTGGGTGGCTCAGTCAGTTAAGCGTCCAACTTCAGCTCAGGTTATGATCTCACGGTTCCTGGGTTCAAGCCCCGCACTGGGCTCTGTGCTGACATCTCAGAGCCTGGCGCCTGCTTCCGATTCTGTGTCTCCCTCTCTCTCGACCCCTTCCCCCCACCCCCACGTTTTATAATGACATTCTCATTATAGAACAAACAAAAGTAAACAGCAGTCATCAGCAATGACACATGGGTGCTCTGATATGCTTGGGCGGTCGAGCAGCGTGGTCTGCATGGGCACAGAGAGACTGTGGCAATCGCCTGTCACGCCGTCTGCCTCTGCACCTTCCTCTCACCTATAAATGTGCTCAGGTCTCCCTAACTTAAAAAAATAGACACAAATTTCCTTTGGCCCTGCCACTTCCTCAGCTCACCACGCTTTTCTCGGCTGCCTCACACCCACTCACTGGTAAATCCTCCTTGCTTTGGCTTCCCTGCCTGCTTCTCCACCAGCCCTGCTCGCTAAGAGCCACCGCCGTCCCCAGCCAGCACACCCGGGGCTTTGGTCCAGCCTCTCCCTTCCTTTCCTATCCCACAGCTGACCCTGCTGACCAGCCCCCTCCATCTAAGCACTGTTCTTGCCTTCTTCCTCCTGTGCCTTGATGCTGTTCCCATCTCAGTCAGGCCGAGCCTGTGTTCTCATTTTATACCCTTTGGAATGTCACGTCCCTTCTCGGTTCTCAATAAATATTTGTCGACGTGGAGTTCTCTGAGCTGTTTATGTACTTTGGTTTCCAGGATGAAACAGGGACTGATTTCTCAGCACCCTGAGAGGGTGTTTCGCACGTGAAAGAACGCACGACCTTGACCTATCTGATTTTGACACTGCGCTGGATGTAATCAGAAGGCTTCGAGGAATAGTTTCCTGAGCTTGACGTTCACGGTGCTCACTGTTACTTTCACACTTAGCTAAGTAACCTTTGATACTGTGTGGTTATAACATAATAACCACATGTGTCTTTGTCTTCTCTGTCAAGGGTGAAAAATTGGAAGGGCTTTAACCGCGGGTAAAAGTGTCTTCTCACATCAACCACACAGCATCAGAAATTCTGTGAACGAGACGGCTATTTCACCAAGTGGGTTGTGTACGAATTAGAAGCAGATTACAAAAGGGCCTGAGCTCTGCTGAGAGCGGGAGCCAAAAACATCATTCTGGGGGCTCCTGGGAGGTTTTGTCGGTTAAGCGTCCGACTTCAGCTCAGGTCATGATCTCACGGTTTCTGAGTTCGAGCCCTGTATTGGGCTCTGTGCTGACGGCTCAGAGCCTGGAGCCTGCTTTGGATTCTGTGTCTCCCTCTCCCTCTGTCCCTCCCTTGCTCACACTCTGTCCCTCTCTCACTCTCTCAAAAATAAATAAACATTAAAAAAATAAAAGACATTATTCCAGATAGCTAATTCCCCTCTATCGATCCCTTTTCTGTTACTTCTAAGCCAGCCTGGGGGCTGACGCCAGCTTCTAAGTACTGTGCAGTCATGGCGTCAGGAAGTCCAAGCTATGTGACCGAAGCATATGTGGGGTGGTCCCAGGCTGCAGTCACGCCTTCTTTGTCATCTGGCCTTTCTTCAGCTTTAGCAGAACTGCTCCCAGGAGGGCAGACCCTGTTCAGTGGGGTGCCCGAGGCAAGGGCAGGTCACCTGCATTTAGTGTCCCCGGGGCTCGTCAAGGCCAGGGCTCCAAAGAGGAACCCAGACCTTTCTCTGCCTTCCCCACGTGACCCATCAGCCCAGGCCACTTCACCACCGCCGCTGAGCTGACTCTGGTCCCAGGATGTCCTCGGCGGCTGGAAACTTGTTTCCTTCCTTGTCCTGGCCCTATCTGAATTAGCCACCATGTCCTTGGCCACCCGCTGAGAGACACAAGTCCCCTCCTTAGGAGTATCTCTCTCTCATTTGACTTCTGTCTTGGGGGAATTAACATCCTCAATAGGATTTCCAGGTCTTCCTTGGACATTGTTGATGGTGAGGCTAACCACAGAGTTACGCTGTGAAGTCTGTCCCACGGTGTCCCCAACGCCAACCGCATACCTCCTGGGCACCTTCTCAGGGGCCCCTCCCTTTCCGGAGGACAGTGGCGCTCTTCGCTCTTTGGGGGCCTACTGTTCACACACCGCAAGCTCTGGAGTCGCCCCCTCGACCCCCCAGAGCTAAGGGGAAGTGTGCTGAGCCCCAAGGGTTAACTGCTCAGTAGATGGGAGTGGTCAGCGCCTCACCTGGAAACCTCGGGCCAGAAACGCTTTACAATTTGGGGTTTTACAGAGGCGATCGTGGTGTAGGGAATCAGCCCCTCCAGCAGCCAGTACCTGTAATCAAACCGTTTCTAGTTCTCAAGGGAAACCTGTAACTATTTCACATTTAATGGGATAAAGACTATATAGCCTTGTGTTAATTCAGATCTCGAGTTCCAAGACTGTGATGTGCAGAGCTCTTGTGGATTTTGGAGCTGTAAATTGGAATCATGGACCTGTATGGCATCTACTTACTGCATTTCCCATGATCTAGTTAGTTTATTCTGTGACCCTTGGTTCTTTTAAAACCCTTCTTCGGCAGCCTGGAGTACGATATATTCATTTCTCAGTGGAGACTATTCTGGTCTCTTGGTATATTTTCTCTTCTTATCGGCTCCAGTGACCTTTGGCCCGCAGGTAGGAGGAGCCCCAGTTTGTAGATGACATCACTGGGTTGTTGGCCTGCCCAGGCCCAAAGTGACGATGGAGTTTCCCCAGGCCTTGGGACTCCCTGAGAGGGTCAGAGCCTGCGGCGCTGATTCGGAATCATTTTACTTATGGATTCTGCTTTGACTTCTGATTCACATTAAGAGTAAAATAGCCTTAGAGTTAAAAGTCCCTCTCACTGACTTTCTCTAAAAGGTGAACTTTGACTCATGTAAAATATAGCTTGATCTGCTGTGTCGACTATAACAGACAAACGATTTTGCAACCCCCTTTTAAGGTCTTAGACTTCACTACAATATTCTCCTCTTTTTGGCTGCTTGATTGAGGTTTAGTTGGTACACGTTATGTTATGCATATTTGAAATGTACATTTTCATGAGTTTTTTGCATCTATGAAACCACCACCACAATCAACATACAAGTTCCGATCACCCCCAAAGTTTCCTCATGAAATAAAGGATGTTAAGGAGTAACTGGGTGGCTCAGTCAGTCAAGAGTCTGATTCTTGATTTTGGCTCAGGTCAGGACCTCACAGTTGTGGGACTGAGCCCCACATCGGGCTCTGTGCTGACAGTGCGGAGCCTCCTTGGCATACTCTCTCTTCCTCTCCCTCTGCCCCTCCCCTGCTTCTTCTCTCTCACCCTCAAAAATATATAAATATTTGAAAAATAAAATAAAGGATGTCAAGGGGCGCCTGGGTGGTTCAGTCAGTTGAGCATCTGACTTTCGCTCAGGTCATGATCCCTCAGCTTGTGAGTTTGAGCCCCGTAAACTCTTAGCTGTCAGCAGAGCCTGGAGCCCGCTTCAGATTCTGTGTCTCCCTTTCTCTCTGCCCCTCCCACACTCACACTATCTCTCTTTCTCTCTCTCGAAAATAAACATTAAAAATTTTTTAAATAAAATACAATAAAAGGATGTCAAGATTGTAAGGAAAGTAAAAGTCTCCTCCCTTAGCTCTTGTTTGTAAAGGACAAACCCAGTTGCTTATCATTTTGATTTGGTTTATTTTTAAAATCCCAGCAACACTAAAAGGTCTACATTTCCATACTACTGATGGGATAATACATAATGAATTCTACACTTTTTGGAATCCTGAATCTGCCACTTCAATAAAGAATCCCAGTGCAATGTAACATGGTGCCTGGATTAGATCCTGGAACAGAGAAAAGACATGACTATGGAAACTGGTGAAATCCAAACAAAGCTTGGGGTTTCGTTGATATAAAGACACCAGTGTTGACTTCCGGGTTCTTGACAAGTCTTCCTTCGTAATGGAAGGACCTCAGGGAAGCTGAGCCAGGGTGGGGAGCACGCAGAACTCTCTGTGCGACCTTTGGGCCTCTTCTGTAAAGCTAAAATTGTCCAAAATACAAACTTTATAGAAAAAAAAAGACTCCAGTGGCAATTAGATCCTAGAGGAGAACATGTTTTATCGTAGGTGTTGGTTTTTTTAAGTTTGTTTGTTTATTTAAACCTATTCATTCATTTTGAGGGGGGTGGGCAGCACAAGCAGGGGAGGGGCAGAAAGAGAGGGAGAGAGGAGGAATCCCAAGCAGCCTCTGTACTGGCCCAATGCAGGGCTCGAACTCACAAACTGTGAGGTCCTGACCTGAGCTGAGATCGAGAGTCAGACACTTGACCAATAGAGCCACGCAGGTGCCACTTTAGGTGCTGTTTTAAACAAAAGATTTTTTTTTAAACCTCCAAATACTGAGCAAGCAACAGCTCTTATATTGCAATTTTTTTTTAAGTAACAACAAAGTGGAGGCTCCGGGGGACTCTGTTTGTTGACCTACTGACTCTTGATTTCAGCCCAGGTCATGATCTCATGGTTTGTGAGATCCAGTCCCCCACTGGGCTCTGTGCGGACACTGCAGAGCCTGCTTAGGATTCTGTCTGTCTGTCTGCCTTTCTCTCTCTCTCTCTCTCTCTTGCCTCTCCCTCTCCTTCTGCCCCTCCCCCTCGAGTAAATAAATACATTTTTTAAAAGGTAACAACAAAGCACACTTCACTTTCTAGTCCAACTTTCCCCTCCTAACTGGGATTACCATCTTTCCTTATTCTTTCCCACCGCCACCTGTGCGGCCCTTCACCTACCATTTCTAAAAGCAAAGTTGCCCAGAAGCTTTGTATTTTTGATTCTTAGAAATGAGACCAATCTGCTTTCAAGTGAAGAACTAAAGAGGAATTTAGTTCGCGGAATAGAAACAGTCTCTTCTGTTTTGCATTTGCGGAGATGTCAATGTTGTTTCTTCTGGGGGAGCGGGAGCGGGGGTGGGGAACCTTGGCAGAAGAGGCCAGGTCGAAAATAAGGGCCCTCCCTTCCCCTGGCCCGAGGCCACATTTGTTGGAGCCAGGCAGCCTGCTGAGGGGCAGGAGGCTGACGCAGGACCCCTGTGGATGCCTGGGTCCACTAAGGATTTCCCTCAAGCTACAGTTGGGGACTTTGAAAAGCTGAGCGAGTCAGCCCTTCTTGGGCACAGCCGAAGGGCCACCTCAGCTCCGGCCAGGGCTTCCCTACTCTCCATGCCACCTCAGGACCTACCACTGGCACCGGGACAGAGAGAGACAGGATGGCTCCTACAGAATCCACGACGGCAGACCCAAGGAGAGTCTCCTGGGACCGAATCCAGTCCGACTCCTCAGCCTCTCAGTAGCGCGTCCAGCATGGTCTGAGACACCAGATGCTGTGTGTGTTCGCTGGCCTTGGTGTCCTGTCCCCGCCATTGAAATGCAGGCTCCTCAAGCTCAGAGTTCTTGTTTCTTGTGTTCAGGACAGGGCCCAGCGTAGAGTAGATGCTCAATAAACATGTGTTAAATGAACCAGAGAAGGAAGGAAGGAAGGAAGGAAGGAAGGAAGGAAGGAAGGAAGGGGAGGGACGGAAAGAAGGAACAAAGGAAAAAGGAAGGGAGGGAAAGAAGGAAGGAAAGAAAGAAGAAGGAAGGGAGGGAGGGAAGGAAGAAAGGAAAGAGGGAAAAAAGGGGAGGGAAGAAAAGAATGAATGAAGGAGGGAAGGAAGGAAAGAAAAAAATAAGGAAAGAAGGGAGAGGGAAGGAAGGAAGAGAGGAAGGAAAGAAAGAAAGAAGGAAGAAAAGAAGGGAGAGGGAAGGAAAAAAGGAAGGAAAGGAGTGGACTGAAAACAATCTGTGCTTTTTTTTAAATTTTATTTATTTTATTTATTTATTTATAGTTTATTGTCAAGTGGTTTCCATAGAACACCCAGTGCTCTTCCCCACAAGTGCCCTCCTCCATGACTATCACCCCCTTCCTCTTTCCCCCTCCCTCTTCAATCCTCAGTTTGTTTTCAGTATTCCAGAGTCTCTCATGATTTAAAGTCACACTTTTAACTCTATGGGCTTTTAAAAATCTTGATTACCATAAAACTTTTTAGCCTGAAAAGCCCATATTTTTTATTTTTTTATTTTTTAATAGTTTACTGTCAAATTGGTTTCCATAGAACACCCAGTGCTCTTCCCCACAAGTGCCCCCCACCATGACCATCACCCCCCTCCCTCCCTCCCTCCCTCCAAGGTTCGTTTTCAGTATTCAATAGTGTGTCATGCCAAGCGAACTAAGTCAGGCAGAGAAGGAGAGATACCATATGTTTGCACTCACAGGTCTAACAGGAGAAACCTAACAGGACCATGGGGAGGGGAAGGAGGAAAGAGAGCTGGGGAGAGGGAGGGACACAACGTGTGCTTTCTGAGCACGGTTTGCCCTCCCCGGACTCTTTCTGTTCCGGCCTTCACCAACAAACTGTACTGAAACGAATTTGTGTTTGTTTTGTTTTGACCTGTTCTCTATGGACACCCAGTAAGTCACATAACTGATGTTTGAGGTTTCCAAGACAAGATGAAAGTTCATGATCACCATAATAAGACTACAAGAGCAGGGAAGTTCACCGGCGTTTAACACCCACGACATGTAAGAGAAGCCCCAGGCAGCAGCTTGGCCGCATGTCTGTGACTTTGCAGGACACACACGGAGGGAGTTAGCCAACCCGGGCCCGAAGCCAGGGGACTGGTGGAGAACACGTATGCCATGCCTGGCGTCTTTTGTCTCCAGGCCCACGTCATGTTCTGGGCTTTGCAAAGTCAAGACCGCGGGTCTGTAGCATGTCCTGCAACTATAGGCGGCCTGACGTTTACACGGTCATGAAACACGGGCATGTGAGAAGCAAGATCCCCTTCCAGCCCATCCTGAGTGTGGTTTGGACAGTCTTCTCAAAAACAGGATGTAATGCTGCCTCCTTGCCGTGTACCGCTCCTCAAGAATCTAGCAGTTTCTACATGGAAGCTGCGGTGGTTTCTGGGTCGTAAGATTCTGGGGGGATTTTTTTTTCCTCTTCTTTATTATTTTTCTGTATTTTAGATTCACCACAATGAGCGAATACTGTTATTACAGCAAGGACAAAAATAATAATGAAGGCTGGCCTCATTTTCTATTCCATCGTACGTTGCTGGTGTGCTAAAGGCCGACCGACCAGTACAAAAGTAGCCATTGTCTAGAGCAGAAGGCACGCCTGCAGCAAAATGAGGGTGTTTTTAACTGCCTTTTTCAAATTTTTTTTAAGTGGGACTTTTTTATGTTTTTTATTTATTTTTGAGAGACAGAGAGAGACAGTGCAATCAGGGGAGGGTCAGAGAGAGAGGGGGACACAGAATCCGAAGCAGGCTCCAGGCTCTGAGCTAGCTGTCAGCACAGAGCCTGACGCAGGGCTCGAACTCACAAACCGTGAAATCATGACCTGAGCCGGGAGCCAGACGCTTAACCGACTGAGCCACCCAGGCGCCCCATAACTGCTTTTTTTTAAATGTTTATATATTTTTGAGAGAGAGTGCAAGTGGGGGAGGGTCAGAGAGCGAGGGAGACACAGAATCCGAAGCAGGCTCCAGGCTCTGAGCTGCCAGCACATAGCCCGATGAGGGGCTGGAACCCATGAACCGTGAAATTGTGACCTGAGCTGAAGTCAGACGCTTAACTGACTGAGTCACCCAGGTGCCCCTGACTGCCTTTCTTAATGCACCTTTGGACTTTTAGTAGCCTGGGGTGTATTTTGGCTGCTAGGAAGCTGATTTTAGTAAATGTGGACTTTAGGACACACGCGGACATACTGCCTCCCCCCACAACAGCACATTCTTTGCCTTCATTTCTACATTCAAACTTTTGCCCTAGACTAACTTCTTATCTAATATTCTGTACCATGTGTTCTTTTTTATTCATGAATCCTTACGTTAAGAAAAACATGGGTGACTCAACTGGGTAAGCATCTGACTTCAGCTCAGGTCATGATCTCACGGTTTGTGGGTTCGAGTCCTGCATCAGGCTCTGTGCTGACCGCTATGAACCTGGAGCCTGTTTCAGATTCTGTGTCTCCCTCTCTCTTTCTGCCCCTCCCCCACTCACATTTTCTCTCTCTCTCTCTCTCTCTCTCTCTCTCTCTCTCTCTCTCTCTCTCTTCCTCTCTCTCTCTCTCTCTCAAAAATAAATAAACATTTTTTAAAAAGAAATATATGTGTTAAGAAAAAAACAGCCAGGGGCACCTGGGTGGCTCAGTCGGTTGAGTGTCCGACTTTGGCTCAGGTCATGATCTCTCAGTTCATGGGTTCGAGCCCCGCATCGGACTCACTGCTGTCAGTGCACAGCTCACTTCAGGTCCTTTGTCCCCCTCTCTCTGCTCCTACTCCACCTCCCCTCTCAAAAATAAGTAAACATTTTTAAAAAGCAGGAAACAACCATACAGTATATTTATTTTTCTAAGCTGCCTCAGAATTCCGAAGAATGAGGTACAAGCATTGATTTTCTTTCTTTCTTTCTTTCCTTCTTTCTTTCTTTTCTCCACTGAGAAGTGGGATTCAGCTGATACTTCACAGGTATTGCCCAAGCTAAGCCAGTGTGCTGACTCCGGCAATCCGCATTGTCACATCACACAGCAGCTTCTGGAAGTCTGAGCTTTGGCATGAGTTTCTTCAAGGGGGATGTGTGCCCAGAACTCACGGTCTGTGGAGGGGAAGGAAGTGAAGAAACCCTGCTCTTGCTGATCATTCCTCCTCTTCACCGCTGTTAGATGTTAGAAGAGATGTGTTCATCTCTGCCCAGGTTCCTGGCACAGAGTTCCCGAAGCCGTTTCCTGGGTGATGGGAGTGTCTTTTGTTCTCGCGAGGTGACTCTGAGTGGGCTTGGGGGTGGCCCCCAGATGACAGCTGGTCACCAGAAAGAACAGGCCATGTTTAGAAGGTTGGAATTTTCTCTTAAGAAGGAAGAAGGGCTGAAACATTCTCTCCAGAGTTAATGATTGATCGTGCCTACGTGAGGGAACCTCCATAAGAATTCCCGATAGAATGACGCTGGGAGAGCTTCCGGGTTGGCGCACGCATCTGCTGATGGGCGGGGTGACACACCCCAACGCCGTGGGGCTGAGGCTCCTGCACTCAGGGCCCCCCCCAGACCTCTCCCCAGGGATCTCTTCATCCGGCCGTTCATCTGTACCCTTCACCATGCCCTTCAATCAGCTGGTAAACGTGAGAAAGTGTTTCCCTCGGTTTTCTGAGCTGCTCCAGCAAACTAACCGAGCCTGAAGAGAGGGTGAACTTGGATTTGCAGCCCAGTCAGACAAAAGTGGTGGGTCACCTGGGGACCTACCATGTACAAGTGACATCTGAAATCCGGTGGGGGCAGTCGTGTGGGACGGAGCCCTGGCCCTGTGGGATCCGACACGGTCTCCGGGTAGATAATGTCAGAACGGAGTCACCCTGCAGGCCACCCAGCCGGTGTCTCGCAGGACTGCTTGGTATGGGGAAAACCGCACACACATTTGGTGACCGGTGTCAGAAGCGTGGTGAATGTGGTAGTCGCGTGAGAACAAGGAAGACACGCAGGAGAAAATCAGAGAGAGCAGGACAGGGGTTTTCCTACACGCTCACCAGCGGGCCCACGGACGGCAGGCACTGCCCGGGTCTCGGCCCAGCCAGCGCCTCTTTGCAAACAGAAAGTTGTAGCCTTGGGGCACCTGGGTGACTCAGTCAGTTAAGCCTTTGACTTCATCTCAGGTCTTGATCTCATGGTTGGTGAGTTTGAGCCCCATATTGGGCTCTCTGCTGTCAGCGCACAGCCCACTTTGGACCGTTTGTCCCCCTCTCTCTGCCCCTGCCCCACTCGTTCTCCCTCTCTCTCTCTCTCTCTCTCTCTCTGTCTCTCTCTCTCTCTCTCTCTCTCTTTCTCTCCCCGCCCCTCTCTCTCGTAAATAAGCAAACATTAAAAGAAAGAAAATAAAGCTGCAGCCTCGTTACAAATGAATTCATACAGATCACTCTGAGTGATGCAGAAATCCTGTCCACCCCCACACGCCCTAACCCCAGGCCACAGGAAACAATGACAAATCCCTCTGTCCCTTTTTTTTAAATGTAGGTTTTTACAGTGACCAAGTCAAGAGTGCACTGAACTTAACAAGAAAAGGATGAATGCCACCCCCAAGAAGCAGAGCCCTGCTAGGGCCACTGCCTTTGGATTTGGGGGGGAAAAAGGAGTGTTGGTCTGGTGGCCGGCCTCGAGGGACTGGACTTTGGGGGTGTGCGTGCGCCAGGTGAGGGGACAGTGCGCAGTGGAAGCAGTACAAGAGTCCAAGGCGGAGGTGCTGAGACATGTCAGGGCTGCACAGGGCTGAATAATGGTCCCCGAGACGCCCATGCCCTGACCCCCAACACCTGTGGATCTGCTGCTGTACTCTGTGGAAGGGACTTGGCAGATGTAATTAAGTTAAGGACCTGGGGGCGGGGAGATTACCCTAGATTACCCAGTGGGCCCAATGGGGGCATGAGACCCCTTATAAGGGGGAGGGGGTTGGCAGGAATGTAAAGGAGATGTGTCCATGAATGGATGGATGGTTGGATGGATGGATGGATGGATAAAGAAGATGTGTTGTATATATACAATAGAATATTGTTCAACCATTAAAAAAAAGGAAATCCTGTCATTTGTGACAACATGAATGGACCTTGATGGCATTAAGTTAAGTGCAATATGTCAGAGAATGACAAATACTGTATTACCTCACTTATATGTGGGATCTAAAAAAAGAAAAAAAGAAAACCAAACTCAGAGGTACAGAGAACAGATTGGTGGTGGCTAGAGGTGGAGGCGAGGAGCAAAATGGGTGGAGATGGTCACAAACAAGGAGGCTGGGTGGCTAATGAGTTCGAGCCCCCCGTCGGGCTCTATGCTGACAGCTCAGAGGCTGGAGCCTGCTTCCGATTTGGTGCCTTCCTCTCTTCCCCCCGCTCACGCTCTGTCTCTCCCTGTCTCTCAAAAATGAATAAATTTTTTTTAATATATAATCTAGGGGTGCCTGAGTGGCTCAGCTAAGCCTCCAACTCTTGATTTTGGCTCAGGCCATGATCTCACAGTTCGTGAGTTTGAGCCCCACATCGGCCTTGGTGTGGTGACAGTGCAGAGCCTGCTTGGGATTCTCTTTCTCTCTCTCTCTCTCTTTCTCTGTCCCCTTCCTCACTCAGTGTCACTCTCTCTAAATAAATAAACAAACCTAAGAAATGTATACTCTAGGTTTGTTTACCTGGGAGAATAGTGACTTTTGTGGGTGCGTGAGTGTGTGTGTGTGTGTGTGTGTGTGTGTGTGTGTGTGTGTGGTGTTATAATTCATGTTAAAGCCCTAGCCTCCCCACTGTGACAGTGCCTGGAGGCAGGGTCTCTGGGCAGCAAGCAGACGAGGACATAGGACGGACCCTTGTGATAGAACTGGTGGCCTTCTGGCTCTACCACCACCCGACCACGCCAGCAGCCTGCCGTCAGACTCCTCGCCCCGGAACTGTGAGAAATGAAGACCTGCCGTTCACACCGCCCAGGCTACCGTACTTTGTTAGGCTGCCCGAGCTAAGTGACGGGGTCCCCACCTCTGGCCCTGTCGACGTGCGAGGCCGAGCTCATAAAACAAAGGAGCTAGAACTGAAGTGAAGACTCAGGGGCTTCCTTGCGATGGACGCTGTGCTCTCAGTTGCAGAGGTTATTTAGGAAACAGCAAGGGTCACGTTTCAGAAAGTCTGTGCGTGGATCAGGGCAGCAGAACCCCCCTGCAGGGATGGAGTCCCGGGCCCTACAGTGCCGGTCTTATGTCCCTCCGAAGTCACCAGTCAGCATTGCTGGTGGCAGAGCTGCGTCACCACGCTGCAGAGCACAATCCAGCCACAGGGAAAGAAGCCCGATGTTCTGACTCACTTGAGAAACCTTACTGGGGGCAAATGAATGATATCTCTGCGGTTTTGTGAAGGCCCAAATGTAGGTTTCGAAAACGAGGGGAAAAACAATGGACAAGGCCAAGAATATATCTGAAAGGATATTCATATAGATGTCTGCACAGAAAAGGAGAATAATAAATGATTTTAAGGGGCGCCTGGGTGACTCAGCCAGTTAAGCACCCGACTCGACTCAGGTCACAATCTCGTGGTTTGTAGGTTCGAGTCCTGCGTCGGGCTCTGTGCTGACAGCTCGGAGCCTGGAGCCTGCTTCAGGTTCTGTATCTCCCTCTCTGCCTCTCCCCCTCCCCCACTCTGTCTCTCTCTGTCTCTCAAAAGTAAATAAATGTTAACAATTTTTTAAAAAAATAAACGCTTTTAACTTTTAGAATATGTAATATAAAATTATCTTGATTATATGATTTCCCTCATGAAAAATTACTGAACTGGGGTCTGAGAGGAACTCTTGTTGGTTCTTGTAACGTGAACACTTTCATGATTTCTGGTCCAGAAAAGATGTATATTGGAAGCTTGGCTCAGACTAAGTAATGTGGCTGTAAGGCAGGCTGGGAATTTGTATTTTCTGGAAGCATTTTCTGGAAGTATTCATAAGGCTGAAAATTACCCCGATGTACCAAGCATATTCAAAAGGTCCAGTCAGAAAACAAGATAAACATACGTGGGGGGGCGGGGGGGCGCCTGCATGGCTCAGTTGGTTGAGTGTGTGATTCTTGATCTCATCTCAGGTTTTGATCTCAGGGTCATGAGTTCAAGTCCCATGTTGGGCTCCATTGCCCAGCATGGAGCCTACTTAAAAAAAAAAGATAAATGTTTGTTGGTTATGAGGAGGGAGGGATAAGACATAGGCTAAGGTCTCAATAAATGGTGCCTCTTCTTATCAGAGAGTGTGAGCAAAACTCCCAATTTTCTGGGATTTATATAAACCCTGACCTGGGTCCCATGAAGAAATCCCCCCCTCCCCTGCAGGCCTTTCAGTTCCCACTGACACCTTCCCAAAGCCCTGGACCCCAACCCTGGGCTCGTTGGGCTTTTCCTGGGGACTCACCAGGGTCAGGAATATTAAAATGTTGGCATGTACCTAAAAATAGGCATATTTTCTCTTTTTGAAAAGATTAAAAGGAGGGACACCGGGGTGGCTCAGTCCATTAAATGTCTGACTCTTGATTTTGGCTCAGGTCATGATCTCACAGTTTTGGGAGTTCAAGCCCCACGTCAGGCTCTGTGCTGACAGCGTGGTTCCTACTTGGGATTCTTCCTTTCTATTGCCCCTCCCCCGCATGGACTCTCTCTGTCTCTCAAAATAAATAAATTATAACTTAAAAAAAAGAAAGATTAAAAGGAGACATATATGGGCACCTGGGTAGCTCAATCAACTGAGTGTCTGACTCTTCATCTCAGCCCAGGTCTTGATCTTGGGATCATGAGTTCAAGCCCCGTGTTGGGCTCCATGCTAGGTATGAAGCCTACTTTAAAAAAAATGTGAGGGGTGCCTGGGTGGCTCAGTTGGTTAAGCATCTGAGTCTTGATTTCTGCTCAGGTCATGATCTCACAGTTTTGTGAGTTCGAGTCCCACATCAGGCTCTGCGCTAACCTTGCAGAGCCTGCTTGGGATTCTCTCTCTCCCTCCCTCTCTCTGCCCCTCCCCTGCTCACATTCTCTCTATCTCTCTCAAAAGAAACTTTTAAAAAATTATTTTTTAAAAAAAGTGAAGAACCTATTGAATTTCTTCCTCTCTGCCAAATTTCTGGATACTTCCCATCCCATTTTACAGAGGAAGGGAATGCATAATGTACTTTGTGACGGTCACTCTTGCAAGAGTTCCTCATAAAAGGTGGTAAAGGGGAAAAGAGTGTGGATTTTTGGAATGAGGTTCTGTGGGGCCCCACGGGAAGGGGGAGCCAGGAAAGCAAATTTGCAGGAAGGGGAAAGGGGACCCGGTGACGGACACAGTGAGAAGACAGGCTCCAGTCACAAGACCCCTGACGTGAACTTGTCCTCTTACTTCTATGCCGATCTCTTTGACATTGCTGTTGGCATTTCTCAGAACAGAAGACTCCTGGTGACAAATCGAGGCCCCACTTAGCTGTGCTCAGGGCTTTCTCTGGGCTCAGAGCTCTTGCTGCTCTGTCTGAATCTATGGGGACACTCACCCCCCTCCCCCGCATTTTGGAGGCAGCCATCTCAGTGAAGGTCAAGCTCACGCGAGCCTGTGGAACAGAAGGCGGTGGTCAGGGAAGGCAAAAAAAATTCTCAGCAAGTGGGAGCTCCAGCAAGAGATGGAGTTTTAGAATTTGGGGTACAAGCAGGGTGAGAGGTGAAGGAAGTGGGGCAGGTGGCATCGGATGAGAGGGAGCGCGTGGGGACCCTGGGGACTTACGTCAGCAAAGACGCCTGGATGGACCAGCAGGTCTTGTCGGGAAGCCGCATGATTAGGGGCCAGAGGCAGGCCCGGTGACAGCGGGACTGAAACCCCGGGGCACGCTGTTTGGAGTGAGACACAAGGGCCCTGCAGCCAAGCAGGACTGGCCAAGAGCCTTCCCACCACGTGACGGCC